>PVJH01012024.1:0-66205 GCA_004026705.1 Nesogale talazaci | reverse complement strand
CCTGGTGGGGCTGGGGGTGGGGGTGGGGGGGCGGGCAGAGGGAAAGGAAAAGGAGTCAGGAGGTCTTCATGGGTTTTGCTAAGAAGCTTAGTGTCTCCCTGCTGCTAGGTAAAAGCCGCAGAGCTGGGAAATATGGCAAGAAGGTTGTGAAAGAATTCAAACAGGGTCAAAGCATAGAAAGGGAGCCCAGGGGACCAGAAAAAAATGAGAGCCACCTCACAGGCAGGGTGGAAAACACAGCTTCTGTGCCCTTTGAAACAGTTGGATGGCCAGAGTGCACCAGGTTCTCATGCCTTTGCCAAAGTGCTCCATCAGCCTGGCAGGCCTACCTGTACTGGACCTTCTGGAAAACTCTTTTCATCTTGGTTGCTGTTTTCCTCTGGTATCAGTAACCAAGGTGGTCACAGTATGTGCCTTTCTGTAGATTACAGACCTTTCACTAAAGCTCTTGCCATTATCCTGTGAATCTACAATTATCTGAGTAACACCCTGGTAGCCATCCAGTTCTTATAAAACTTCTTACTACTGGAAAGTGAAAGGGAAGGCTTTTTTTGTTAGATGCTGTCAAGTTGGTTTTGACTCAAGCTGCCTACCCTGTATATAAAAACACACTCTGCAGGCGGAGCGCCGGTGGCGTAAGTGGTTGCGTGCCGGACTGTGGCCCGCAGGCTTGGTGGTTCAAATCCAGTGGCAGCTCTCAGGAGCAGCACTGGGTGTCTCCCACGACCACCAGAGGGCAGTAATGCCCCTCCCCAAACAAAACAAACAAAAACAAAACAAAACAAAACCATACTCTGTTCTGTCCCTGTATCATCATCATTGTAGGGATGCAGACAAGGGTGTTTTTGCGTCTTCTCATTTAGCCTCATCTTCCGGCGCAAATTTGGAATACATTCTATTGGGCTCCATTGGGTTTTCTTTGACTACTTTTTTTTTTTTTGGCATCACTGCTCTCTGGTGGTGGGAGTAGGAGGCCCAGCCCCACTGCTGGAATTGAACCTCCATCCCAGTGAGCCGCAGTCCCTCGCACAACCACTACGCCACCGGGGCACAGCCCTCTTTAGCTACTTTTGGGGAAGTCTATTGCCAGGCCTTTCTTTCTTGCCTGTCTTTGCCTGGAAGCGCTGCTGAAACTTATGTAACCCAGATGGCACTGATGAAGCACCAGTGGCACAGCTTCTAGAACTGTGACTACATGCAACCACCACAGTACAACAAACTAAGAAACTTTACTCCGATAGATGGACCTTTGCCTCTTTTAAGCTGCTAAAGTTCATTGGACAGTGAGCTCTGCCAAAGCGGAGATCACACTTTCATGCATGTCGTCATTCCAGGTTTGCGATCAGGCCTGCAGAAGGACTCACTAAACAAATGAGTGGAGGCTGAAAGTCCTGATGGAATTATGAAGCAGAAATCTATTCCTTTATGTCCCCATTACCCAGACTCCTCAGTCCTCATGGGGATGATAGGATATTTTACAAAGGGAGCCACCCAAGAGAGAAGCAAGTTTGTGTCACCTCTGCTGGCCCAACAGCCCCTCCAGAAGCTCTCACCAGTGTGGGTCCACCTGGAGGGAACAAGTTGAGAGAGAGGGGTTTGGGAAGAAAACGTGACCTCTGAGGTCCAAGATCACATCCTAGCTGGAGAGTCATACCCTGACAGGGATAGAAGCGTGGTCTTGCCCAGCATGCTGAGGCTCTCACACCTGGATTACATTCATGGAAGCCTCGCTGGATTCTGCTGCACCTGTCTTCTGCTTCCTGCCAGATCCCGGGCCTGGTGGGAAAGCCCATGCTAGGGAGCAGAAGAGGAGGAATTCTCAGGGTGCAGATGAAAAGGCCCACCTTAGTTCATCCAGTTACTGTGTATACTCATGTATAAGCTTAAGCTTTTTTTCAGTGCATTTTTAAAATGTAGCTTTTGTGGTAAAATTAGGTGCCTTGGCTAATATTGAGGTCTGCTTATACTTGAGGATATATGATAGTTGAAGGGGGGCAAAAAAAAAATTCTGCTCATGAAAGTAGATTCAAGGTTCTTAGCTTTCCAGGCCAGCAAGGTGTCCCCCATGAACCCACTCACAGATTCCCCCTACATACAGGGTCCACAGGGTGGTACAGATGGGCAGTGAACAGTCTCTGGGGTCTCAGAAATCCCATTTATAGGATCTGGCAAAATCAAGATGGGGCAGGGTGTGCAAAAATCCAAGAGAAGCATCTAATTCAAGATGATCAGAGGCCAGAGAATGCTCTGGAAGTGAGCCACTGTTCTGCTTGCAGGCTGAGGTGTTTGGTCCCCCATGTCAGTGAGACGACCCAAGTGGCTGGCTAATGGGAGGGGAAACCTGAAGACCCAGGTGTCCCTGGGGACAGGTCAGGGAAGGCTCATATAACATGAGAGTTCAGGTGTTCTTTGGGTGGGTCTTAGTAAGCATCTGCTAGGATAGAGGAAGGAAAACTCCTCTCCAGCCAGAAGGGATCACTGAGCCCCAGATATGGATAGTCTATCCTTAGTTTCCCCTAGCATTTCACTGTAAGGAATGAAAAGTAGATTTTAATTACTATTTATGGCAGTCATGTGCTTACGTTAATTTCATGAATGAGATGTAGGGGTGGAGTCTAGCCTGTTAATCTGGAGATAGCCATCGAGTAGCTTAGCCAATGAGGCCTCCGTGTGGGCATGGCTTTCTCCTGAGACTTCTGAGAAATCTCGTGCTATTTCCCTGGTGATGAGAAACTATCTCCCCACTTGTTGGGAGTTAGTCTCAGAAACAATGACTCACAGACAATAGAAGATGGCAGCATCTGAGGAGCTGGAAGAGAAGCCACACGACTTTGTCCTGATGGAGTCACACCTCTGAAGATGGAGAGGACATGATGAGTTGCTTCTGCCACCACTGGATGCTGTTGATGGACCCTTATCCCTGGAAGTGAGGAACCATGGGGAGACCCCTGCCAGTGCTGGGATTCTGCACTCACTAGTCTGTGATTTCGTGAGTCAGAAGGATACTTTAAAGATTAATATCAGGCATATGGGTTAATATTGGACTTATGACTTTGAACTGGACTGGGCTGGGATGCTTTTTCAATGTCTCATTCTTCTTGTATATAAACCTTTCCCTTATATTCATATGCGTGTCTATGGATTTGTTTCTCTAGTTTACTCGGACTAACACACTATTAGATTGACATGCTGACTCAATTCTGAGAATAATCAAGCTGTTAGGATGATGGCAGCTAAGATTAAATTGTGATCACCAAAAGATATTTTGATGTCCTAAATTTTGTATCTGTTGTTTGGAAATAGAGTTTTTGAACAGGCTATCAATTAACATGAGGTCACACTGCATGGGGTCCTAACCTGAGTGGTGTCCTTACAAAAAAAGGAGGGGAGACAGAGAGACAGATGCAATGAAGTTACATCTGCTGCTGTAAGCCAAAGCATCTCTGCACTACCAGAAGCTGGGAGAGACAAGATAGGCTCTAGAGGTTTCAAAGAGACACCCTAAATCTGGAGTTTGTTTCCCAAACTGTGACAAAATATAATTTTGTTCTAATAAGCCTCCTAGCTTATGATGTATTACTATAGTAGTCCTACAACTGATGTAGTGGTCATAGCGATAACTATAAATAAGTACAATGTATACTGTTTCTACTATGTGCCACTCAATAAACTAAATCCTGCATAAGAATTTCAGCTGAGTGCTGTCATTGGTTCTGCCTTACAGGTGACCTCGTGGGCTTGCAGAATGTATGTATGGAAAGGGCCAAGCCCATTCCCTGTCCTTTGCTTCTGTCTGTCCTTAGGACTGGCCAAGTCTGCTTTTGGTGGGTGCATTACAAAGAAGTCTTTCTGCCATCACAGTCTTTTCTCCAGGTGGAGACCCCTGAAGCCAGAGGTACAGATAGGGCAGAATGCTATCACTGAAACATTTTCGTGGGAATCCTGGTTTCACAGTGCACACTCTAATGTGAGCAGAGATGAAAATGGAATTAGACGCTTTGAGGTGTGGGCTTTACACCAGTGGGGACCTTTAGGTTCTCAAAAGGAGGGGGAACCTGACATCAAATGCAAGGGACTTTAGCCATGACCTCAGGACCTCCAAATATAGTGGGTTTCTCCTGTCTTGGCTCTCCCACCTGCAGTGCCCATCATGGCAAAGCTGCCTGGGGATGCCAGGTTCCCAAACAGCCCAGAACTGGGCTTCCTTCCTCTGCTCTTCTCTCTCCACTAGATCCCTCTGTTTGCTTATCTCCTTTAAATTACAACATTCTGGGGTACCTCATACTATCGAGGCATAGCGCCATCTCCCCAAACAAGAAGAACCTTAAAGCCACTGCTGTCTTGTCTGTCACAGAGACTTTATGAGTGCTCAGAGACAGTATATATATGTATTGGAGCAAAAACTCTCTCCCGAGCTGCTAGCAGCTGGCGGGTTTAAACTGCCAATTTGGTGGCTAATAATCCAGTTCTTACCTGACATCACCACCAGGACTAAAACTAAAAAAATATATATTTTTAAACACTAACCACAAATAACTCAGAGTTCCTTATTGTTTTCTGAATATTTTCCTCTCTGGATTGCCTGAATTGGAGAAATTTCTAAAATAAATGAAGAACCTTGGCAATAACATGGTTCTGGGATTCAATTTTGAACAGTGTCCACCCACTTACATCACTTAAACGTAAAAATACTCACTGCCCTTGAGTTGATTCGGGCTCACAGTGACCCCATAGGACATAGTTGAACTGCTCCTATGAATTTCTTAGATCAAAATTCTTTACAGGAATAGAAAGCCTCATGTTTCACCTGCAGAATAGCTAGTGGTTTTGAACTGCTAACCTTGAAGTTAGCCTCCCCATGTGTAACCGACTATACCACCAAGGCGTCTCCTTCAATCACTAGCAGTATGCTAATTGTTATTGTTATGTGCCATCAAGTCTGATCCAACTCATGGAAGCTTTGCCTGGTCCTCCACCCTCTTCACAATCACTGACTCCACTATTATGCGTCAATCGATTTATTTCAATGAGGGTTTTCCTCATTTTTACTGATCTTATACTTTACCAAACACGATGGCTTGCTCTAGAGACAGATTTTTCCTGATAGCATACATGAAAACGTTTTATTGAGTTTTTTTTTTTGTCCCTCTCCTTCCATCTTGACTTGAATTTCCAGGAAGTTTCACTCCAGCAGAAGTGTCTCTTGATTTGAAGAAACCTTAGTAAAATTTTGTATGGGAGCAACTGATAACTGAGAGGTCTTCCCCTTCTCCCCATTCTACTTTTTAAAAAAACAAATCATTTTATTGGGGGCTCTTACACACATCACTTTTATCAAGCACATTTGTATATATTTCACTTTTGTCTTTAAGGAGTGAATTTCAGTTTTATTTTTTCTCATATTGATCAGTCTGTTCTTCTATTAGTCCACAGTACATGCAATGTTGTTTCCTAATACACTACAAATGTACTGATTCTTCTGCTTTCTCTTTACATTTTGAAAAGACCATGGCTTAAGACAAGCTCACCTTAATCATTAGAGTGTCATCTCTGCAGGAAGAGCTTTCATGAGGTCCTTTGCAGCAGATATACCCAAAGGATTAAAATTGACTCCTGGTTCCATGGTTGTCCAAATGGGAGAAAATATTTAAAATCATTTATTGTTCTATTCATTTATCATGATGTCTCACACAAGTTACTACTGTACAGCACCATTAAAACCTGTACTCCAAGGAAAAGAACCTTGGAGCCCCCATCTTGACTGACTGGTATGGGCTGAGATGAAATTCTGAGTCCATCTGGACAATCTGTGGTGGACTCTGGAGTCCTATCAATTGGCTTATTGTCAGGATTTGATTTGAGTGGGGGAGCATCACATGGGTGCAGGCCCGGGGGTCTGTGAGCTACCTGATCCCATGAGGCTCAAGTATTAATCCTCTCTCTGTTAGCAGGCACACAAAGTGGTCTTATCAAGCAGAGACATCATTTAACTCTGAGGCCATCACAGTGACTCATCTAAGTCTTTCTCAGCCCTCTGTGGAGGCAGCTCAGACTTCTACTCTTTTTTTTCAGCCTTCTACTCTTAGAACTATTTGTCACTATCGAAGATCCTGGCCTGGTGTGGTGGTCATGTGCTTATGTTAATTTCATGATTGAGATGTAGGGGTGGAGTCTAGCCTGTTCATCTGGAGATAGCCATTGAGTAGCCAATGAGGTCTCCGTGTGGGCATGGCTTTCTCTTGATACATCTGGGAAATCTCGCGCTATTTCCCACGTGAAGATGAGAAGTTGTATCCCCAGTTGTTGGGAGCTAGTCTCAGAAACGATGAATCACGTACAAGATAAGATGGCAGCATTCGAGAAGTTGGAGGAGAGGCCACACAGCTTTGCCCTGATGGAGTCAGACCTCTGAAGCTAGAGTGGCCACATAGAGACCTCTGCCACCGCTGCTGAGTGGCTTCGGCTGCCACTGGATGCTATTGATGGACCCTGAACCCTGGAAGTGAGGAGACATGGGGAGACTCCTGCCAGCACTGGGATTCTGCACCTACTGATCTTTGACTTCGTGAGTTGGAAGGAGACTTTCTAGACTGATTTCAGCCATATGGGCTAATTTCAGACTTATGACTTTGGACTGGGCTGGGCTGGGATATTTTCTCAATGTCCCGTTCCTCTTGTATATAAACCATACCCTTATATCCAAATGCGTGTCTATGAAATTTGTTTCTCTAGTTTACCCGGACTAACACAGCTGGCAGCAGAGATGCCAGGACCACCAGGAGCCCATGATTGTAACTGGACTCATCAGAGTCACACCTAGAAACAGAGCTGTTGTTGGGTGCCATCACATCAGTTTGGACCCATTGGGACCCCCCCACAACAAAATACACACTCTCTGGTCCTGTGCTCTCTGCACCATTGTTCCAATGCCCGAGTGCCTTGATGCAGCCACTATGAAGATCCACCTTGCGCAGTGCCGTTCTCTTTTCTGCCATCCCTCTATTTTACCAAACGTGATGTCCTTCTCTGTGGCTGGTCTCTCCTGACAGTATGTCCAACGTTTGTAAGGTGAATTCCATCATCCTAGCTGCTGAGGACCCCTCTGGCCTTACTTCATCAAGGATATAAGTTCGTTTGTTCTTTCAGCAGTCCATAGTACTTTTAATATTCTTCTCCAGCACCACAATGCAAATGCATGGATTCTTCTTCGGTTTTCCTTACTCAGTGTCCAATTTTCACACCATAGAAGGCAATGGACCATACCATGGTTTGGGTCAGGTGCCCTTTAATCCTCAAAGTAACACCCTTGTTCTTCTATACCCTAAGGAGGTTTTGTGTAGCAGATTGACCTCATACAATAGTTCTTTTGATCTCGTGGCTGCTGCTTTCCTGAGCATTTATATGCAATTATGGACAGGTTGTATCTGCTAATGGTTGGCAAATCACTAAATCTATATTTGCCTGACCACAATTCTGAAATTCAAAAGGCTCTTAGGAAGTTTTCTTATATTTGAAACAAACACATCGGACAGCACAGTCAGGCTTGGGGCTCTTGGTGGTGTTTAGTGTGGCCTCATCTTAAGTGACTTGGAAAGACACACCACTGTGCCTGATGAGGCAGGCTGCCATGGCCTCTGCTGGGGGTGTGAAGTGATAGATACACCTTTGAGGCCTAGCACTTGTTTCTGCTTGCTGCTGCTGAGCTGTCCCCCGCCTTATGGCCATGCCACACACAATTACTGCCCGATCCTGCACCATCACCATGACTCCTGAGCATCAGACTGCTGTCATCGGGAGGAATCTCATTGACTGATTTTTAGAAGTAGACTATCTTCTTGTGTTCAAAGTCTATCTCCATCTGGCAGCTCCACAGAAACTTGTTCAGCAGACTAATACCATGCAAACATCCAATGACAGACATTTCCAAACAGTCCTGGCCACAGAGGATCTGGGGTGCTGTTGTACTGATCTGCATGTGGACACAATGTAAGAAAGCCACTTCATCAAGGTAGGGATAAGAAACCTGGAAGTGGAGGTTAGTCCCTGACAGTTTTTAAGAATAATAACCCAGATGCTTATATGGTCACCTTCATCTTGGCCCTTGGGTCTTATGGGCGACCTACTTCGTTTCTGTAAGCAATCCCTTCTGCAAGCAACTCTGCAGCTTGACTGAACTGCAGCCAGCGAGTGCAGACAATCACAGCCCCCTTCCCTGAAGGCTCAGACCTGGCCGCCCCAGGAACCCCTCCTTTGCCGCTGTGTCAGGCGGGTGCCTCACCATGCTCAGTTCTGGCCTCCACCAAGTCAGCTGATACTCCTGTGAGTGTGAGTACATGGCCTTTTGATCTGAGCAGGGAGGCCTGAACTCTTACAGGTTTCCACTTACAGAAGATGCCACAAGGAAAAGAAGCATGGGATGGACTTGGCATGTAGCCATCTAAATGGGTTTCTGTCTAAAGGGTTTTCCACTTTGAAATATTATCTAAGGAGACTATTTGTCTTCTTTTGGAGGTGGTATGGATTTGTAGTCCCAAGTCCTCCCTTGGAAAATGTACCTCTGTAAGGTTTTTTTTCAATAATGAGAAAAATAGAAAAAGTATATGTTTCTTTTTCTTTAATTGTGCACCACTACCCAAAGAATTCTGCAGTGATAGCATTACCATAAATAGGGCGGCCATAATGGGTTTCAAAAAAGCCCAGAGCTCAACCACAGGAATCATTGGGGCTGAACTATAATTGTACCTTCTATAAATGAAAGTTAGAGGAACAGTCACAATCTGTGTCTCTACCCTCGAACACCCACCCCCTCCAACTTCTGAATTGGTTATTTATTATTTTGTTTCAACTTTCTGAAATGAACCTCTAAAAATTGTTGGCTTCTGTGTAGTTGAGAAAGAAATACAAACAAATATTCAAGCTGTCAGGGCAATTCCAAGCAAGAGAGGGACTATGTTAAGCTAGTGTTGGAAAGCCCTGAACTTAGGATCTTTCCTTCAGTGGCAAAATAGGCACCACCCTTCTCTCCTGGTAATGAAAGAGGCAATTTTTAGCTCAAAAGTGATGGCATTATGGCTGCAATTACTTATCACTCAGGCAGAAAGACACAATGGGTGAGTGAGAATACAGACAGTCTGAGTCCAGTGAACTCCCCAGAGAACTGAATGTGCAGCTGCCTACAAGGGGAGTCTTGGCAGACACAATTCCAGCCACTGTGATAATAAGGGAACTGAGCTCAGGGATCCAAAAGCGGTTGGAAAGTAAAATAGAAGTATAAATGGGGTTTGGAGAAATCAGTGGAAAAATAGACATTGAAACAGCATTTCTGCCTTAAGTCAACAAAGCCAGGGAATTCAGAACTGAAACAAATGACTAGGAAAGAGTAACAACAAATCTGCGAGTGGAAATGAAAGTGGGGAGAGTCTATGTGAGGTCGAACCTTTTCTCGCAACTGAAAATGGGAGAGGATGCAGGAGTGGATCAAGAAACATCTCTACCCATGACTCCAGTGACAACAGCAGTGCACTGAGAATTGTACAGATAGAGTTAGAAACATCTTTACCCTTGGCTCCAGGGATAATAGGCACACAGTGGGACAAAGCTGCTGCACTGGGAAGACAGCAGTGCTTGCTGGAGCTACCTCTTTCCTGATTAGGGGTCTGCATATGTGAAGACATGTGGAAGCCTCATGTCTCCTCCAATCTCAGACAAATGGTCATGTAGAGAGAGGAGAGGGCCATGTGTGAGCAAGTGACTTCAGCTGTTCATATCCCTGCTAGGAGGCTAGTTTTTCCCTCTCTAGAGGACAAGCCTGGGGTATCAAATCTGCTCCTCTCTCAACGCCCAAAGTGATTTTGTAGTTGTTGCTTTTATAAGTTAAAGATACAGGGAATGGTTTGATGGTTTAAAGTGATTCCATAGTGATAAATATGGATATCATTTATTGCTAACAAGAACATCCTTCATCCTTTTGTCAGATTGTTGTACTGTGGTGGCTTGGGAATTGCTGTGATCCTGGAAGTTATACTTTTGGTACTTCAAATACCAGCAGGGGTCACCCAAGGTGAATAAGATTGAATATGGGTGAGAGATTAAGAAAGACTAGTAAGAAAGGCTTGGTAGTCTACTTAAGAAAAGTAACCAACAGAAAACTTAGGGATCACAATAGAACATTACCTGACTCTCTTGCTTTGGACATGCCATCCTGCTGCAAGAGGACAGTATATGAAGTGAAGGCCAGGGCAAGCAAAGGAAGACCTCAGTATGACTGGAACAGCAGTCACGATGATAGCCTAGAGCAGGCTAGCGAGTGCGAATGTATCAGAAGTAGGCAACGCTTTCTTCTGTGTTGCATTGCTTACTGGGAGTTGGAGTAGACCTCATGGCAGTTGTCTACCCATCCACTACTCCATGCATCTACCCACCAACCTGTCTGCCCATTTACCTATTTATCTATCCGTCTATAGAAACACCTGTACAAAGTCCGGCTGAAACTGATGGGTCAAGGGGTTGAGACCATTGTTCTCAGTGACATTTGTCCCTACTCTCACCCAATTATGCACAGGTGAACTGTCACAGACCCTATTGTTTTTTCTCTGAACTACCAAAGTAAAACAGATTATAGGAATGCAATGGAAGATCTGGTAGAAGAACACCATTGTCCTAAAAAAATGCTTTAAAAGTCAGACTGGTCACTCTGTTCTTATGAAATGTTTTCCCTGCATGTTTAGTAGATCATATTTGCTGTCTTGAGGACTGAAGGCCTGATAAGCTGGTTATTTTCTGTGAGTCAACTTAACTCCTGTAAGTGGACTGAGACAGCTTGTCAACTGCATGACGGTGGATATGTCCTGTAACTTCTCTGAGGCTCGTGGAATGACAGCTTCTTTTGACCATTATATGAAATGGTATATTTAGAGCTACCCTAACACAGTGCCTGGGTCACATTATAAGAAAAAAACAAACAAACAAGCAAACAATATCCTACCCCGCAAAAAACAAAAAACAAGAGAGAACTCTTGTTGACCGAGTTTATAGTGCACACTCATTTTCTGAAGATAAAGAGAATTTGAGGTGTAAAACTTTCTGAATTGGGTCTTCCAGACTTACTTAAGTCTTATCTTCAATACACAAACATTACCAACCCCACATTTACATAGCAAATCACATAGTGCTGAGTCAGCCAAGAGAAATGTCCAAATTTGTACCATCAGGCAGAGTTTTTTATTTTAGGAGGAAATTCTTGGGAAGAAAATGTGACCATCAACACTGAACAAGAAATCACACACACACACACACACACACACACACACACAGACACTGCCCAGTTCTGAAAGAGGTTTTTGTCAATGTGCTCAAGAGCAGGCAGCCAACAGACCTGTCTCTCTGAGATGGTGGTGCACCTCCAATACTTGCGCTACTCCCTGTATCCACGTTAGCTTTTGGGATGCCTCAGAAAGCTGGCTCATTCCAGTTCATGCCCATTGCCAATTTATAGCTGACTTGGGCAACAGGCTAGATTTTCCTATGTCTTTGGGTGTAAAAGGTATACCATGAGCTTTCCTAGAGGTTGCTAAGTTCCTGGAGGAGGAGGAGGGAGAGAGGCCAAATAGTTTTACCATCAACCACCACTGCAGTGAGCAGGGCCTTCTTCTTGCTGCTCAGCCGGTCATGGGTCTGGCACTGTTGGTCCCTGAAACTGGGCAGTCCTTTGGGGCAGGGCAGGTTCTCACAGGCTGTGTGTTCCACGCTGGCTCCCAAGCAGTGTGTTCCTCCAGGCCCAGGGCTAAATGGGAGAGAAAGGGGTGCATTAGTGCTATGGTGATGTGGAAATAATAGGTGCTCTGTTTTTCCTCTTTGGCTAGGAAAGGAAGGGGCTAGAACAAGCTTTCTAACGAAATCCCCTCTGCTCTCACAGGCAGGTTATATCTTGACATCCCAAACCCAGGCTGACAGCCTGGATAAGTGAGCTAGCCCAGCACTGAGTCTAAGAACCATATATCAAGGTCATCTAGAAACAGCATACAGCGAGTGTCCGTTCAGCAGGATCCACAAATCTTTCTTTTTGTATAAGCTTAAAATTTGACCATCTGGAACACCAAACATCCCAAGGGGGATTTCAGGTGCTTTTCAATGTGTGGAGAGGGGTCTTTTATGAAATGTTTAAATGACTCTTTAGTATACTTCTCACCACCCATTTGCCAGTTTTCAGACTGTGATGGCTTTCATGTGGCCCCAATGCTGGAATTGATGCTACCAGCATTGAACATATCAGGAAGGTCACCCATAGTGGACAGGTGTCAACACAGTTTCCAAACTAAAAAAACATAGCCAATGTAAACTCTAATGATGCCCTTAGATGGTGCGGTGCAGTGCTAGAGGGTGATTCCCCTAGGTTGGAAGGCACTCAAAGTGTACAGTGGTCACAACAATGGATGGCGAGATCATGACGATGGCACACTACGATGTCAAGTCTAGGGTTGTGCTGTACGGGGTCACTATGAGCTGGTCACTAATAATAACAAAGTACTCTCCGGAGGCCGATGTGTTTCAGAGTCTATAAATAAATATCTTTCATGTCTTTTATAATGAAAAGATACAGAAATACCCCTTATCTACAGGCTATATTGAATTATTGAATGGAGTTAATAAATAATTTCTGAGTCAAAACAAAATTAAAATAATGTTAGATACTGATTGACTACCCAATTATACAATTTGTGAATGGGACAACATACTTTGTTAGATGGAGTATTGCACCTAAGATGAGGCAGAATGGGGCTGTTGTTGTCCAAGGAACAAAGAAAGCCAGGGAAGTCCAAGTGTTTTCAAGGAGTCTTTTGTATACTAATCAAAATGTCTTTTGGAATCCATTGTCACAGAGTAAAGTCCAGTTAGACTGAAGCTCTGCCCTTCTTCCCAGGATAACATGAGACCTCATGGTCAATGCCATGATGTGTGTCCAGATGCGTTGGTTGTAAGACAGTGAGCCATGGAGGTTGTGATTCGCTGGCAGTGTCCCCAAGGCTAAGGGGCACTGAGGTGAAAGGCAGGACTACAGTCCAGGGTAGACCAGGTTGAGGGTTTCCCAGCTATTTGGAAAGGCCCACTGTATCCCCACCTCAATGACTTCTTTCAGCACTGTGATGCCAAGATTCAGATGTTGAAGGAAGAGGAGACTTTTGTTTTCCTTGCATTTTTTGTTGCGGTTTAGCCTCAGACAGGAAAGGACACAAATTGCAACTATTCTGCTCAGAGAGTTTTCACAAACTGAACATACCTGCTGGCAGGAATTCCTGGCTAGTGCAAAGGGTTATGCTTTGATGCTATCTGAATGTTCTCAGAAACACCTCAGAAGAAAGGCCCGGGGACCTGCTTTTGAAAAAATCAGGGCATCCTGACACTCAAGAGGCTGCCCTGAGATGGAGCTGATAATTTGTTTGACTTTATTTGACTGACATGGTGATCCTTTTCACACATTGACTGCTTTCCCCTGGCCATTTCTCATGCTGAGACAATGAGGCCATCCAGTGATTAGTGCCTCTGAGAAAGAAGCAAGACAAAGGAGAAGATGAGACACCAGGATTTGGCATACATTTTTGTAAAGGGCCAGGCGGGGACTATTTTAGGCTATGCAGCCTTTATGGCCTCTGTTGCAATCACACATCCCTGTGGTAGGACTAAAGCAGCCATTAACAATGTAGACAACATGACACCATTTGAATAAACCTTTATTGACATTAAAAGTTTCAACTCATGGGTAATGGTCTCGAATACTGGTCTATACAACTGCTTTAGGGAGAAAAAAAAAGAGGTAAAGGCTCCCCCTCTGACCTTTTCCCTACCCCATATATATTAGAAGACTATTCCCTTTCATCTGCAAATACACATGGAGGGGGCTAACACTTAACACCTTATCAGTTGATCTCCCTTTGACCCATCTGAAAGTTGCTCTACTTTTAAAATATATTCTTTCTTTTTGATTGAGATTGTTCTTGTTTTATTTCGTAAGGTCCCAGTCCAGGACAGAATGCTTTCCCTGATATGTGGTAGATGTTCAGCAAGCACTTGTTAAATGAGGAAGGGATGGGTTTCTATGCCACACAGCACAGCATGGAAAGGCTGGTCCTGGAAATGTTATATGGACCAATCATAGGGATACGTCCATGGCAACAGGTGGGAGCTACAATGTAGCTCGATGTCCAGAGGGACAAGTGTGTTCCCCTCAGATATTAGGTGCAGCCTCTAGGAATGTAGAGTAGGAACTCCCGAACTAACTGGGAGAGAGTTCAGAGATATGAACCAGGTTCTTTACTAAAAGAAGATATGTGATGCTATTTTTCTCATACTCATACACCTTACACTGAGATTTGTTCCTGGCATATAATCAAACCTTAGACTTATCATCGGACTCGGTGTTAACAACAGATCGGTGATTCTCCACTCGGTTTCTCCAGATTTATGTGTGGAGTGGCAGTTTGAAACCACCAGCTGCTTTAAGGAGTAAGGTGGGACTTGCTATTCCCAGAGTCACGGCTTACAGACCCTTAGAACGCTATAGACCCTTAGAATGCTATAGGGGCAGCTATCCTCTGTCACAGATGTAAGTGGGGCTTGGAATCAGCTTAATTGCAGGGGGTTTGTTTGTTTGTTTTGATATGCTTGCAAGCAGGCAGCTCAGGGAAAGATTCAATGTGGCATGAAAGAACTCCAGGGCCCAGTAGAAAACAGGCCTGAGAGGGGGTATCTATAGCTGAGACACGCTCAACACCTCCCCCTTACAGCTGCTTATCCATCTTTCCCTTTAGCAAAATACCCCCTTCAATCTTCCATCAAGTTCATTATCTTATTTTTCATGTTCCATCCTGAGACTATCCCTTCCCTGCAGTTAATTTTTACTTTCCTTCTTTTAGTTGTTCCTGACATCGCGGGAGTCTCTGCTATCCTGCTTGCCCTCCACTTGGTGTAATGGTGAGCCAGGGTCTCAGTTCCTCTGCAGCCTCCACCGAGAACCCTGCACAAGGTGGGCTTTCATCATTTCTAAGAATGTTGTTTTCCATTTTATGAGGATACCGTTTGAGAAAAAAAGGGAAGTGATTTACTGGCAACAAGGTTGACAACCCCCCCCCCCCCCATGCCAGAGACAAAATAGCGATGCAGCAAATGGTTAACCTGCTCCATGGCTAGTCAAAAGGTACCAGGGTTCAAGGCTATGGAGTGCAGTGATACTCTGGCATGTCAGCCACGTCTGAGTCACCCTGACAACCTCAGGAAGATGTGGGCAAGTCCCATACTAAGCTGCTCTCTCTTCATGACTATCCTTAACACAGACTACCTGCAAGTCCCTGTGAGACTGTGACATCCGCTAGGGACTTCTGGGCTCACACTGGTCCCAAGACAACAGGAGGGGTCCTCAATACTTGGGTATTGAGGAGGCAGAAGGGGAATCTTTGGTTGTAGTACGTAACAGAGAGGGGTAGAAATGTTTTTCTAATCGTAATTGTGTGGAGTACCTTTGGAGAATCCCTACTTCCAGGCTCACCTTGAGCTGCATGGACACAGGCCTTTCAGAAAGTGCAAACAAATGGGTTCTGAGGTACTATCCAGGGGGTTCTGACTCACAGCAGTCCCATGTACAAGAGAATATAATACTAGATGGGCCTGGTCCATCCTTAGGAGTGTCCTTGGGTTTGAGCCCACTGCTACAGCCACTGTGTCAATTCGTCTCACTGTAGGCCTTCTTTGCTGCCCTTCCACGTTATCAGGCATGATGCCTGGGGTAGTTCCACATCTTCAGGTCTACTTGATAAAAAAAAATGAAGGGGTGGAGTTTAGCCTGTCAGGTCATAGCTTAAAGATGGCTCCTTGCAGATGTGGCCTCATCATAAGGATTCGGGGTTCTCTCTCTCTCTCTCTCTCTCTCTCTCTCTCTCTCTCTCCTGATTCTGCCATTGGAAAAGGCAGAACGCACACTCTCTCGCTCTCTGTGTTAGTCTGGGTAGACTAGAAAAACAAATTCATAGACACGCATATAGCTATAAAGGTGAGGTTTATATACATGAGGAATGGAACATTGAGAAAGCATCCTAACTCAGTCCAGTACAAAGTCATAAGTCCGATATTAGCCCACATGCCCAATACCAGTCTATTAAGTCTCCTTCTGACTCACAAGGTCACAAGTCAGTGGGTGCAGAATCCTGGTGCTGGCAGGGGTCTCCCCATGGCTCCTCACTTCCACGGCTCAGGGTCCATCAACAGCATCCACTGGTGGTAGAAGCAACTCAGCACTGGCAAGGGTCTCCACGTGGCTTCTCTAGCTTTAGAGGTCTGGTTCCATCAGAGTAAGGCTGTATGGTTTCTCCTCCAGCTTCTCCAACTCCTGGGAGTTGCTATCTTGCTACTGCAAGATAACACTGCTATCTTGTCTTATCTGTAGTTTGTTGTCTCGGAGACTGACTCCCAACAACTGGGGAGATGGCTTCTCATCTCCATGAGGAAATACCCCGAGATTTCCCAGAAGTCTCAGGAGAAAGCCATGCCCAAACAGAGACCTCATTGGCTTCTCAATGGCTATCTCCAGATTAACAGGCTAGACTCCACCCCCACATCTCAATCATGAAATTGACATAAGCACATGATCACCACTCTTTCTCTTTCCTACACCTTCCTGTTGACAAGCCACATTGTGCCACACTAATGGCAGCCAGAGCCCTGGAGATGCTTATACTGCCACTGGACCCACAAGTCTTTTCACCCACTGACCTGTGATCTTCCTGCATTCAGTGTCATTACATGTTCTTCACAACTCTGAAGAGGAATTTATAGACTAGTATTGGACATATGGCCTAATATCAAACTTATGGACTTGATCTAGACTTGCCTGGGATTTTTTTTACATATAAGATTGTTCCTTGATAAAAAGCTCTCTCTTATGCACATATGAATATCCCTGAATTTGTTTCTCTAGTTAATCCAGATGAACACAATGCCCTACTCTAGGGATGATATGTCTAAAGCACATGAGATGACATCTCTCCATTCTTGCTTCTGAGGAATATTCTGACTGTATTTCTTCCAAGGCATGTGGTTTGTTCTTCTGGCAGTCCATAGCCTTTTCGACATTCTTCACCAGCACTCTAATTCAAATGCATCAATTTTACTTTTGAGTCCAACTTTCACATGCATATGAGGTGATTGAATATACTATGGCTTGGATCGGGGGCCCCTTAGTCCTCAAAGTAACATCCTTGCAGGGCAATTGGGAAGAACCAAATTCACATACAGGGTGAGAGACTTCCCTCAGGTCTGAGAGACACATCGACTCTACATAGCCCTCTGAGCCATGCAGAGGGTAAGGAAAATGATATCCAAGAAGATCAAAACCAAAGAACATGGCTAAAGTGATGGGCCATTACCTCATAGAACTAATTAGAGAGAAATTAAAATAGTATAATTAATGATTGGACAGAGTGATCACTTTCTTAGGTGTTTGTCCTCTCAGTTTTTCCCTTAAGGGTGGGGGAAGCATTAGTCTGAAGGGTCCAAGAAAGAAGAGACATCAGAACTATCTATCATTACACGAATAAAAGAAGATCACCTGAGGATACGGAGACAAGATGCAAGAAAGAATCATGTGCAGATAATAACAGAATGGAAACACCTAGCATTGAATGATTCCTTACAAGCTTTACTTCTTTGGGCTGTTACAAAAAATGACCAAGGGGTCCCCAATATATCCCCAGATGAGAAATAGAGGCCCAATAGGTTAAATAACTGCCCAATGAGCAAGTAAAGGGTGGGTTAGGATGGAACATGATGTCTAAGATCCTACAGAAACAGACCTACAAGAGGCTGCTCACTGAATAGCACAGGCCTGGAAAGGCCATCTAATTTACTCACATCATCATCTGGGTAAGATTAATTCTGCAGATGCATTGTCTAATATCAATCACCAATGTTTTTTCTTTCTTGGGATTTTCTAAAGACAAATAAAGAAGATGGTTAACAGTACCACTAAAGTCCTGAGTAGGCACTTCATAAGAAATAATATCCAAATGGAAAATAAAGGCATAAACATATAGTTAACCACATTACTTGTGAGGAAATGATACATCTTCACACCCACCAGAATGGAAAGACAGATGACATCAAGTGATGGTGAGGGCGTGGAGGCACTAGAACCCTCCCCGGGCTCATTGCTGTGAAAATGGTACAGCTAATTTAGGAAACAGATGAGTTCACATGCATGACTGGTTCTGATATAGGTGCGCTTTTTATCATGATATGTGTCAGTACATCTGCTTTAAAAATAGGTGAGAAGAAGAATTTTTTAAAAGTAGGGGAGCTTTGGTAAGAAGCTGAAAGTGTGGAGACCAAGGTAAGACCTCCACATATGGTGAACTCCTGATGGGCCCAGATCCTACCCAGGTTTTGGTCTGAGAGGTCCCAGGGTAAAAAGCAAACCAAGAGTAGAGAAGAAGCAATGGTTTGCCAAAAATACAGAGGCAGCCAGTCCGTCTGTTCCTGGAGTTGGTGGAAAAGAGACTACAAGATGAGTGGTACTTCTTTATTTTTTTTTCTTGTTCTAGTTGTGATGAAAAGTTGGAAAATACGCAGTCACAAGGGCAGCTCAGAACCGCTTGGCATGAGAGACATAGCGTGCCCAGCAAGGCAGGGAGGGCCCTGATGCCATGTGAGGAAATAAGCAAAGCTGTCAAGCACAAAGAGGGCACGGAGCAGCTCTGTCCCTGCAGGGCAGAGGATGCCCCAGTTTTAAGGCATTCGCTGAGAGACATCCAAGTAACACGTGTAATGGGTGTTTAAGCATATTAGGCTTGGAGTTTTCAAAATGACTCAGATGGATTCCAGGTTGCTGGCATGTTTCAAGCTCACACAGAAGTTTCGCTGGAGAAGTGAAGCACAGTTGCAAGCATGTCAAGCCTCCCTCCCTGCAGGCTCTCTGTACAGTCTGCCTGACCCCCTCCGCATTCCCAGTCACCTCTCACCCCTCCCCTAGCTCCAACAGAAGGAGCTTTTACCCCAAAGCCTCTGAGCCTTTCCTCCTCGCCCTCAAACACAGGCATGCTAATGAAGTCCCGGCTTTCATTGGAAGATGCACTTTCTGCTTCGAAGCCTTTTGGAGGAAGCTGAGGGCAACACAAATGAAAAGCAAGGAGCTAGTCTAGGAAGCTGGCTTGCAAACATGGATGGTCGTCCCAGGGCCTCCACGGCAGCTGGCAAGAAAGAGAAATTCCACTAGCAGCAAAGACCAAGACTCGAGACAAAAAGGGGATGCCTTCGCCAACCTCTTTGGACAGTGAATAAACCATCTGCAGCAGATGGGGAAGGAGCCAGGAATATAAAGCAATGAGGTGGAGAGGGGCCCAGTGATGCATTCCAAGCTAAGATGGAGGGAGATTTGGACCCCACTGTAAAGTCTCCAAGCAGTGTGCCTGATGATTTAAGAAGTGAGACAGGAAGGGATGTTATTCTGGTCAACGCTTGGCTCCACAGCCTCGATCAGCTGTGCTTTGTAAAAATCACCCCATCATGTTACCCTGCACATGCAAATGTGAATGGCAGCTGGGACCTCAGGAAGTATGCCCACGTGCATCTTGCCTGGAAGCATCAGGGACTGCAGCTCAGGACAACCGGGCTCCCACTCCCTCCCCTGCCCATGGCCCCCGGCAGCCCCCTTCACGGGAGGCAGCTTAAAGGAAAGGTGTACTGCAAGGGAATGGGAGCTGTTCTTGTTCAAACCAAGAAACAGACCGACACCGTGACTGCAAAAGATCAGATGACATCCCCAGCATCAATGCTTTCCAAGTAAAGACATAAGAGTTCCCTCACTTGGGGATAAGAGAGGCCAGGCTGTGTTTTGAAGCCTATTCTGGAGAAAGCCCCGAGCATTTCTAGCTGTGAGCTACCATCTCACTGGAGGAAGGCCAGGAGGAAGGCTGGTGGCCAGGGGCGGGTGAAGGCGGTACCATAAACCTGGACCCCCTCCCGGGCTGTACCAGGTCTTAGTGAGAAGAGTTGAGGGAAAAGGAGGGACCTACTTAATGATTCACTGGCTTGGACAAACAACTTAGGATAACACTTGGGTTTGGGGACACTGACAAATGAGAGATCACGTTTCTTCAGGAAGCGCATATGCAGTCAGCACTGATGATGAGGTGTCTGCTCTGTGGGAACCATGAGGACAAAATGGAATCTATTATAGATTGAGTTGCTGCCTGCCAACATTTATGTTGAAATCTTCATCCAAGTGGGTGTTTGGCAAATTTTTTTGGAGCTTTTATGAGGAAGGTCAGACTGAAATATACAGTGTACTACACTACACCATCCTCAACTGCCATAGAGTTGATTGCGACTGACAGGGATCCTGTAGGCCAGAGAAGAACTGCCCCTGTGGGTTTCTGGGGTACATTTTTTTTATGGCAGTAGAAAGCTAATTTGTTTCCCACGGAGTGGCTGGTGGTTTTGTACTATTGACCTGTAACCATCTACTCCACCAGGGCTCCTTCCACCTGGAGCAGGGTAAGTCTTATAAAAGATGAGCAGAGACACACAGTCGTGTGAAGATGTATTTCCAAGCCAAAGAATGCCCAGGAATGCCTGGGGCCAGTAGAAGCTAGTCGAGCAATAAGGAACAAATTCTGCCTCAAAGCATCCAAAGAAATCAGCACAGATTTTGGACTCCATGCCTTCAGCATTGTGCTGAGAGAATACAATTCTGTTCTCATAACTCTGGCACTTTGTCATAACAAAAGCCTCTGATGGTAGAAATATGTGCACGCAGAGCAGTGGTGGCCTAGGCCCTTGTGGGCCTCCTAACTGGAATGGTTCAGAGGGGTGCTGAGGAAGCAGAAGCAGCCCCATCGCTTTGAAGAAATGATGTTTCCCTCAGGAGAGACATTGACATTGCGGCACAAAAGGGACTAAGGCAATTTGGGAGATGGGGCGAGTGGGACAGAGAGCTTGATGGTGGATGCAGGTGTGCAGACAGCAGAAAGGAAGCCGAGAGGCCAGGTCCAGAAGGGATTATATGTGACCTAGAGGCAGGCAGCAGGATGGCCTCAAAGAGAAGGAAGTGTGATTGTATGTCGGCCTAAGGGTGTCTCTGGGTCCGGTGAGGAGAATTAATTGGAGGGGTGAGCAGGAAGCAGGAGGCTGGCACAGAAGGATTGGGAGCCTGGTGCCTGGGGTACACACCCAGATGATGCCATCTAGCTATTCGTCATTGGAGAAATTATTTAGTCTCTCTGAGCCCATATTTTTAATCTTTAAAATCAGACTGAAACATTAATTCTCTAATGCTAATAGTCATCATGTCAGTTCCAATACATGCCAACCACATGAACAACTGAACAAAATGTTGTCTAATCTTGCATCATCTTCATAATGATTGGTAAGCATAATTCCATTGTTGAGGCTACCAGGGTTTTTTTTTTAGTGCCTTCCATCAAGAAGGTTCATCTTCCAGAATATTGGATAATATTCTATTCTGATCCATAGTGTTTTCAGTGACTTTTAGCAGAAATCAATGGCCAGGTCTTTCTTATTTTGTTTTTCATCATTTATTTGGGGGCTCATACAACTCTTATCACAATCCATACATCCATCCATTGTATGCAAAGCACATATGTACATTTGTTGCTAACATCATTCTCAAAACATTTTATTTCTACTTGACATTAGCTCATTTTTCCCCTCCCTCCTCACTCCCCCTTTCCTCATATATTTTGTCATAGCGTACACTGTCTGATGTCTCTCTCCACCCACTTTTCTGATGTCCCCACCCTAGGGAGATGGTTATATGTAGATTGCAATTGGTTTCCCCTTTCTTGTTTTTTTTGGGGGGAGGGGGGCATCACTGCCCTCTGGTAGTGGGAGTAGGAGGCCCAGCCTTTGCTCTTGTGGAGCTAGAATTGAATCTCCATCCCAGTGGGCTGCAGTCCTGCACACAACCACGACACCACTGGGGCTCAGCCCCTGGTTTCCCCTTTCTACTCCACTTTCCACCCTCCCGGTATCACCACCCTCACCACTGGTCCTGAAGGGATCATCTGCCCTGGATTCCCCATGTTTCCAGTTCCTGTCTGTACCAGTGTACATCCTCTGGTCTAGCCAGATTTGTAAGGTAGAATTGGATCATGATAGTGTGGGAGAGAAAACATTAAGAATTAGAGGAAAGTTTCATGTCTCACCATTGTTACACTGTACCTGACTGGCTGGTCTTCTCCCCTGGACTTTTCTGTAAGGGGATGTCATGTTACCTAAAGATGGGCTTTGGGTCCCCAATCTGTACTCCCCTTCATTTATAATGATATTTTTAGTTCTTTGATGCCTGATCCCTGAGCCCTTCAACACCTCATGGTCACATAAGCTGGTGTGATTCTTCCATGTGGGCTTTGTTGCTTCTGAGCTGGATGACTGCTTGTTTACTGTGTTAGTCCGATGTTAGGCCATATGTCCAAAACCAATCCATAAGTCCTCTTCAGACTCATGAAACATGTACAGTGATGCCAGGATATTCACAGGCTAGTGGGTGCAGAGTCTTGTGTACCCACGGTGGCTGAAGTATCTCAGCGCTGGCAGGGGCGACTCTGTAGCTTCAAAAGAATCTCAGCACTGGCAGGAGTCTCTATCTGACTTTTCTGGCTTCAGAAGTCTGGTTTCATCAGGGTAAGCTCATGTGACTTCTCCTCCGAGATGTCCCACAGGGAGCCAATCTTCTCCCTTTTCAGCTACAATGTCTCCCAAGGACTGAGTCTTATTTCTTGTCAGCAAAACATTTCCAAAAAGAAAAACACCAAGAGATTTCCTAGTATTCTCAGGAAAAAGCCAACTCCACACAGAGGTCTCATTGGCTCTCTCCAGATTGACAGGCTAGACTCCACCCCTACACTCCTAATCAAATTGGCATCAGAGTACATGACTGCCACATTTACTTTCTAGCTTTTAAGATCCTAGATGCTATATCTCTTGATACCTACACACCATCAGCTTTCTTCACCACTTTTGCTTATGCACACATTTGTCTTCAGCGATTGTTTTGGGAAGGTGAGCATCATGGACTATTAGTTGAATAGAACAAAGTTCTTGCATTGAGGTAGTACTTGAGTGGAGACCCAATGTCCATCTGCTGCCTTAATCCTAGTCCTCTAAGTACATGCATGTAGATCTATTTCCCCATCATATAAATATATATTTACCTATGTACGTGCCTGTATTTAAACCTCTATGCATGTCCTTTTCATCTTGTTTCTTTCCTATATTTCTTCTTACTTTACTCTTATTCCACTCTTATGCTTAGCCTTCACTTGGGTTTCAGTATTTCTCTGGGTTACATTACTCTTGATCAATCCCGATTGCCAGGTTTCTCATTCTGACTTGTCTTTATCTGGAAAGTCCACTGAATCTATACTATGGGCAACCTATGGAAGTTTGAAATACTAATGGAATACTAGCTTCCAGCATCACACAAGTTACCACAGTGTGTGATAGACTGATGGACAGATATACTCATGGACAGATGTCGGATCTTCCATAGGGCAGTATTAAAGGATTGTCTACATTTAAGGGCCCACAAGGGTTGCATGATGAGAGTTGTTGTGTTCAATATTCTTATAATGATCAGATGTGAAGGAGGAAGAAAGGGGTGCAAGAAGATGACTCAAGGGCTCAAGCCAGTCAGTAGGTAGTGATACTATGTACTGATAAAGGAGAGAAAAAGGTTTAAGATGTCTGGGGTAGAGCCAGCAGGGTTTGTTCCCCTTTAGGGTTGGCAGAGGTTTTACCTGTTGCCAATTGTCAATGCAAGTCAAAATGAGGGCGCTATGAAATGAATCGTGTCCTCCAAAGTCAATGTGGAGGTTCTAACCTGACCCTGAAATGTGCCTGCACCCCCGTTTGGAAGCAGGGCTATCTTTTTTTTTTTTTTTAAGCCAGTGACGCATGCAAGGGAAAGGTAGATTTATGTAAAGAACTCTCACTGGCCAAGAAATGACAGAGACTTCAGTGATGAAGGACTCCCCCTCGAGCCACTGCCCCATTCTGTCCGTCTACTTTACAGAACTGGGAAACAATAGGTTTTTGTCCTTTACAGCCACTCACTGTGGTACTGTAATTATTGTAGCACCAGACATTCCCAACCCTAGTCTGCAATTGAAAGCATCTGGGGATGGAAAATATCCAGTTCCCTGGCCCTGCCCTTCAGAGTATGCAATTTAATTAGTCTGAGGTGAATCCCAGGATTCTTGATGTTGAAACACAGAAGGATTTGAGTAAGTGATCAGCATGACTTTATCTGTGGATCTAAAGCATATCTTTTTAGTCACAATTTATAGCTTATTCATTTTCAAAGTTGACGTGACTCAGGTAATGGCACATAGACATATGAGATTATTTTTTTAAAGTGTAAAAATGGGATGCTTTTAACTTTAAGGGGAAGAAAGAAAAACTACGGTTCAGGAATTATTATAAAGGGACATAAGGTCAGGTCCTGGGATTTCTGGAGTTAAGGAGCAAGAGTGGAAAAGAAAGCTGAGCAAAGGTCAGGGTGTCACGACGGCCCCCTGAAAGAACATCCATGTGGTCCCTGGGCCTTCCTGGATAACGCACTTGACTGCTAACAGAAAAGCTGGAGGCCTGTGTCCACATCCCAGCCATCTTGGAAGAAATCCTGGGTGACCTAGTTCTGAAAAATCAGCCATGAAACTGTGCACCGCAGTTCTACTCTGACACAAGTGCGGTGGCCAGGTGTAGGCATCAACTCATTGGCAAATGAGTTTATGAAGCTGGTCAGGAGGCCCCAAACTCACAGCAATGTCATCCACAACAGAATGGAATGCTGCCCGGTTCTGGGCTGTGTCCACATTTGGGTATGGGTTAGATTGTTACCATCTAAAGGACTGCCTTGGCTGCTTTGGCAAAGCAGATCACGGGAGGTTTTTTTCCCTAGTCCATGGTAGAGTGCAAGGTTGCCAAACCTGCTCAGCCTCACAGCAAGCCAGAAGGCCCCCTGATGGAGAAGTGATGCTGCACGTGAGGTGCTTTGGCTTGGAATTCAACCCCTGTCTCGGACGGGAGAGGTAAGAATTCTATAGATGAACTACCAAGTCTCAGAAGGTAATCTACAAAGATATAACTCAAATACCTGCCCCTTCCCACTCCCATTACATTCTAGAACGATGAAAAGGAAACTTTTGGGCTGACCCAGAGGGATGAGCACTGATTCACGGTCCCCTGAAGCAGTAAGCAGTCAGCTTGAAGCTCTACGCCCAACAGCAACGGTTCTCAACCTGTGGGTCGGAGACCCCTTTGGGGATCGAATGACCCTTGCCCAGGGGTTGCCCAATTCATAACAGTAGTAAAATTACAGTTATGAAGTAGCAATGAAAATAACTGGATGTTTGGGGGATCACCACAATATGAGGAACTATATGAAAGGGTCGTGGCTTTAGGCGGCTGAGAACCACTGCTTTACAGGTTCCTAGGATGCCGTAGGCTGAGCAAACCCAAACATCAGGAGAAGAGCGTCTGTACCTCTCTTGTTGACAACCTCTCTTCCAGGACCCAGAGGCAAGGAATAGACAAGCCAATTCTTCACACGACTTTACTCATTGTGGTTTGTAGACGAGCTCTCTTTGAGCCCTCTTGATGGCAAGACTCGCTGATTCACTACTGGACACACAGGATACTCTTGCACCCCAGACTCTTCGTTCTGGTTCATTTTACCAGTGTGCAAATCTCCTGTGGGAAGTAGGCCCTACTCTCCTTGAGACAGTGGGTGCCATAGTGAAAACCTTCCACCTGGCCTCACAGACGACTCTGGTCAGAGCACCTGGGAGAGTGAACTGGCTGAGGGGGACTTACGGGGGGTTGTCACATTTTCTCTGCCGGAAGCGGGCTCCTGTGCCACACGTTCGGCTGCACATGCTCCAGGCACCCCACAGGCTCCAGTCTCCGTCCACGTGCTCCGGAATGGGTGTCTTGCTAACACACTCTCCGGCTCGGCACCACTAAAACACAGAAGATGACCCACCCATAGATCTCAGGCCACTCTGGGAGAGTAGTAACATGTTCACTCACCAAATTAGTGACCTGCCTGTCCTGAAAAACCATGACCCCCTTATTTGTACTTTAACTGCCTCGGGAAGGTGCAATTGACTTGTACTTACCTGCTAACTAACCTAAAAATGGGATGCTTGAACCAATCCAGTGACATCTGGAGATCTGCATCCATAAAGGGTACAGACAAGAAAACTAAGGAGCACAAATAGAGTGGCCACAAGTCAGAACTGACGCCGCCACTGGATGGTGCAATCAGTAAATGCACGGCTGCCAACCCAAATGTTGAGTTCATCCAGAAGCACAAGGCCCACTTTTGCAAAAATCAACCACTGGAAACTCGATTCTTCCTTGATACATATGGGATCACTTTGATTAGAAATCAACTTGATGACAAAAAAATAGATGCTTCTGGAATGTGCCTATTTACAAAATGTAGTAGTGATCATTCCTTACTTAAGGCACCTTTAGTCTCCTAGGGTTTGGGTTTTGCCCTGAAAATCCACATGGAATATGCTCCAAGGAAAATGTTGGAATTTCCAGGAAAGGGACTGTTTCACGTGGCTTATGAAGAGACCTACGTTTCTGCAAACTTAATATGGTGAGGGGAAGCAGAGTATCTCACTCTGTGACTTTTGAACCTTAGAGCTAGTCTGGTGTTCTGTCATGACACTACTGCCATCATATGAGTAAACCTTGGTTCTTTCTGAGGATCAGAGAAAGCCAATCCTCTGAAAAGGAATTTCCCTCCTTGTGTGGCATGTCACCCAGGAGGCATGAGACACAAGTTCAAGGATCTCAATCCCAGGGTCACCATGAAAATCTCATCTCCTTTCCAATTCTTTTCCAATCCTTCCCCCAAGGCCAGAAAGAGTCTGTACTACATGTCAAGTGATATATTACTTTTCATTTAAAATACACAGATGCAAAATTTTCCTTTTTAAAAAATCTCTTATGATCAAAGGAGTTAATATATCAGAAAATATTAACCACATGCTTGTATCTTGCTAGAAAAGAGGAGTGAGTTGATGAAGGTGTGTCTGGAAGGGGACTCGAAGGCTATTTTATGGGGACCTAAGGTAAGGTATGTTTTCTTGGTTCAAGAACACAAAGTATAGACAACTTCTGAGAAGAAGAGATGCCCGAGATCATTTCAGGACACTTCAAAGCCCAGGTGCCACGGGCAGCTTTCTAGGTGGTAATAGAAGAAAGGGAGTTACCTTGTCTGCCCCACACTCAGTGCCATCCAGGGGAGGGTCCAACTTGGTCTTGCACGATGAATCTCCTTCCACCAGGCACCACAGACCGGCACACATGAGATGCTGTAGCGACAAGGGCAGGTCATTGCCAAGAACATGAGTGCACCAGTTACAGCTGACCCAGCTCTCAGGGATGGGAGAGATGAGGAAGCAGATGGGCCCAATTACTAGCTCAGATTTGAGATGGGAAACATGAGGAAAAGAGGGAGAGTCATGACTCAGGATGGCAAAAACAAAACAAAATTTAAAAACCATGATTTCATTTGGTTCATTTATTGAAAGGAAATTTTGTGTAGTTACTCCTAGGAGGGCTTGTCTCTCGAGTGTTTAGCTGAGGGTTCAAGCATCAGGTGTTGGCCACCAACCAGACCTTGATCTGGGAGATACAATCCCTGGGCTTCCCAGAAGTAGAGAAATAGGAGGGAAAACCCAGGTCAGGATTGTAAGATTGAGCAAACCAAGACATGGTCAGAGAGGGCTTCTGGAGAAGGCAGCTTTGGAGCTGAGAATGGGCAGTAGATGGGGACATACATGTAGTGCCTATGCAGACGCCAAGGTGAGAACCTGAAGGGTATTAAGAGCTTAAGGCACCCTAGGGGTTGGGTCAAATGGGTCCTCTGTGGACATCTATTTTCCAAGCACCACTGAGCTGCATATAGTTTCTTATATTTCACCTAGAATTTCATAGCATCCACAAATATGCAATGACAGTTAAGTCTGCAGAAACAGGAAAACGCATCAGTAGGAAAGGGGGTCATTGTCAAACTTCAGAAGGAGACACGTTAGCAAGTTAATGGAAGCTGAGAGTGCTTGCCCAACACTGTGCCCTCGGCCTCTCCAGCCACTCCAAAGAGAGCTTTCTAAGGATGGCTGCCCTCAACTGTGTTAGCTTCCCACGTCTCCTTGAGGGTGTCCATTTTCTGTTGACCCAACAACCCTCACCCAAGAAGCAAAATAACTGGCCCTGGATAAATATTCTGGCTTCCTCACTACGCAGTGAGGTGATTATGAGGCGAATAGAAGAAGGTTCCCATGGAATGTTCCTGTTGCCCACAGCAATGTCCTACCAATCACTCCCGACCCCTCATGCCCTCTTCCCTCAGAACTGGCTAGGATCACTTCCCAGATAAACTCCCTGCACCCAACTCTTCCCTGCACAGTTTTAAAATTGAGAACACATGCACTTAAGGATCCTTTAAAGACACAGTGTTTCCAGTATGCCAAGCACAACCATGGTTAAAAAGGTCTAAGCTAGATGAAAGATCACTCTTCAAGGTGTAGCGAAAGAACTGAATGCAGTTCAGGAAGGGTCAGGGTCCCAGGGTTCCTGGGGTGGAACCCCGGGTAGTTACAGTGGCTATGCCAAGGGTGTGCCCAGCTCTGGCCTGATGTTTCAAGTAGCCACAAACATCTGCAGAGAATAGATGTGCAACTCTGCAGTCTAAAATCTGAATGTTTATAAATTGAAGGAAGAAAAATACAGCAAAAAAGGAAAGGAAAACAGAGCTGGAAAGGGGCTTTTCAAAAGACCTAAAGGAAGCCTAGAACGCCTTCTCACTTTTTTCAGTTTGTCCAAGCTGATCAGTATCTGAAGAAATTGAAGATTCAAGCAGAATATTATATATTTGGATTCATAAACTCTGTGTGTTCCCATTATTTTTTACTTCTCACTGTAATGGTAAAATGAGGAGAGGCCTACAGGTACTCCTACCTGGTCCTATGATGATTCCCTGCACCTCACTACATCTCTGATTCCTCGTACTCTGACATGAGAGTGTAGTGTCAATATGTCGGCATATACTCATGAGACAAGACTGGGTCTAGTGGAGTGTTTATGTGACTACAGAGTTCTTAAGATTAGGAGAGAGGGAAAGAAGATGATCCCTACTACTTATTTTGCATTTTATAGATGGTACTTTCTCTTAGAATTATTTTAGTAATAAAAAAATGAGAAAGAGATTAGGCAAAGACCCTAACCATAAAGTGAGGAAAATCTGAATTACACTGCATAAAAATTAAGAACTTCAGTTCATCAAAGGTGACATTTGCAATACATAAAAGAGACATTTATAATAATTTACAAACTAATCATATCCGGAACACCTCATATCCTTTTTCCTGATGAATGCAATGCCATTTCTGCAGTCATATGATTTTCTGATTCAAAATGACCACAACCAGTCCATTTCAGCTCACTAATGCCTACGATGTGGATTTTTATGCATTTTACTTAATTTTTGATGACTTCTAATTTTCCTAAGTTCATACTTCATACATTCCAAATTCAGATTAATAGTAGATTATTTGCAGCTGTGTCTTCTAATTTTGAGTCATGCCTCATTAGCAAATGGATGTCCCAAAGGCATTACTCTCACAGGTTTCACTGCACTAATGTCATTATGGTAGACTTTACTTTGCAAAGGCAGGGTTGTTGTTTTTTTTTTTTTTTCAGTCTTGTCCATTAGGCTTTCAGTACAGGACAATGTTTCTATGCAAAGCATATGTTTTCCAGTGGATAATTCCTCTTAAGTGCACAGCTGATTCCTTGTATGGAGCCTGTTCCTGGCCTAGAAGCACGACCGAAACCTGTTCACTCTGGGTGACTATGCAGGTATTTGAAATACCGGTGACATCGCTTCTAGCATTGCAGCAACACAAAGCACCCACATGTTTTTCCAATTGTTTCATTGATGATTTTTAGAGCTCTGAGGTGTATATTTAGGTCTCTGATCCATCATGAGCTCACTTTTAAGAAAACGTAAACTTCAAACTTCCCTGTACCAGATTATAGGAACTAAACTACCCCCGTGAAATTAAGGTTGAAATAAGCTAGTGTGAGAAGATGGCTATTATCCCAAGGTTAAGAATTTGGAAGTCATAGGTCTTTGGTTCAAGTCTCTTGCTTTGAGGGTACCCAATAAAGGGCAACCTAAGACTACCACATAGTTGCTATTTTTCTGCTCTTTGCATTTTTATGACATGTCTTTGTCTAATGCATAATTTTGCCTTGTGTTAGTAAGTGAGCATGCTTTTAAAAAGCTTTGCCCTATCTCCAATGCTCAATTTCTGTATAAATCATGTTTAGCCACTTGTTTTTAATCTGTACAAGCCCATTTATTTTAGTCTAAAAATCCATCCCATACATGTATACTTTTCATTTATCAACAAAATTTTAAATTCTCTATCTTTGGCTAAATTAATAATTCTACCAATAGAGTTGCCATATTGTGGGAAACAGGAAGATTGCTCCCAAGTTATGGCCCAAATATATGCCAATCTTAACCCACTTGCTATATGTGGAATATGACTATGCACCTAGAGGTCAACCAAAGTAGGCCAAGAACTATTCTTCCTTAGGGTTATTAGTTATCCACAACAATCAGTATAGCCTGTCCCGCCCTAACATAGGCCCACTCCCTTCTGATAAGCATGCCAATAGAGTACTTCCTTGTAGGAGACAGAAGTCAAGCCCATCCAAGGACCATGCCATATTGAGTCTAGGATGCACCCTTGTCACATGTATAGCCCTAGTCCCTCCCCGTGAGGTTATGTGTATGCCCCTAGATCATCCCCTTCCTGTGATGGTACAACTTTTCCCTGTGATGTATGTATGTCCTTACCTGGAATTAGGGGTCTTGCATGGCACCAAAGGGTTTATAAGGCTTGGCCATAGTAAGTCCGGTCACCCTCTCCCTTTTGTGCTGCTCTCTCCTTCCCCCTCTCTCGTGAGCGCTGGATGCTGTCAGCCCCTCTCCCTCATGTAATCCCTTCCCCCACTGGCTATTTCTGCACGTGGGCCACAGACGGGGTTGAGGTGAACATGCTACCATGATGTGAAATATATCTGACTTGTATTATTATTCTCTCATGCTCCCTATAACTTTACTATAATAGATAATAATTATTGGTGTACAACTGCATTTATCGAACCCATGATGTATATATATGGCCTTCCTCTGTTACCTTATGCCACATGGGAACAGTTTATAAAATATTACCCAATAAAATGACACTGATGTCTCTAAAGTGGACCAGGTATATATATTAACTATAAATTCATGAATGGATTTTGAACTAGGATGAATTGTAGCCCTGATCTACAAACCATTAGCTCTTATGAAGTAGTCTTACTCAATATTTGCTCTCAGGAAGAGACCATTGAAGATATAGGTGCTATAGCAATATGTGGTGAAGAAATCATATGGTGTCCAGCTCCCAGAAAGAATAGCATATGGGTTCTTCCAGCCAAGTAGCCATGGAACCATGGTGTCAGCTATATCCATGTGGAAGAAGCACACTAGCCTGTATGATCCAAGGATTGCGAATAATAAAATTCAAGATCAGATGAGAGACTTTTCATGCAGAGTTCATGAAAGACACTGAAGCTCCAAAAATCCATTTGCGGAGTCCCCACCTAGATTAATGCTGTATCAAATTCCGAAAAATGGATTATTGCAGGAGAAACCATTTCTTTGAGAAGAGCATCATGCAGGGGAGAGCAGAGGGGCAGCAGAAAGAGGAAGGCTCTCAATAAGATGCACTGGCGCAGTAGCTCCAACAATGGCCCAAAACAAAGGAGCTGTTGGGAGGGTGATACTGGATCAGGCAGAGCTTCCTTCTGTTGTACTCTGGGGAGTCAGAATTGATTCGATGGCAGCATAGGGAGAAAGCTACTATGCACACACATCCCTGGGATGATGTCCAGCAACAATGGCAGGGGCCAAACCCAATCCAGGGATACATATGGCAATGAACTAATATGAGGGGCAAATAGAAAGAAAAGCCATGGCTAGGGGGAGGGGAGCAAAGCATTAACCCACCCAAGGGGAGAGTATTTTTATATCTCCACAGGAGAGGGAGAGACCAGACTTCAACCAGATGCGTCAAGACATGAATACAACATACCAGCATGTATCAGGGAATGCATAGAGGTCTGCAGGGCTGGCCCCAACCCCAACTACCATATTTTTCAGACTATAAGATGCACCTGACCATTGATGCACTCAGTTTTTAGAACAAGAAAAAAGAATTCTGAACCAACTAGTACTAGTATACTAGAATATTTATTAAGATAAAGCAAAATATGGTAATATTAAAATAAAGCAGAAATATGGTAATATTTAATGGCGTAAAGTCAACAGTGGGTTAAGAACCATCATCACTTTCATTATCAAATGGGGGGAGGTCTGTGCTGTGCAGATCATGTGACCTGACTGACACTGAGACTCCAGGAGGTGGGACTTCCTCCGAGCACACAGCAATCCACAGCATGCAAATGATGGACAGTAAGTGGGCCCCACCATGAGACAAGATGCCCCTCACTAAACCACAGAGCTGTGAGGGGCAATGCTGGAGACATAGTGTGGGAATTATGCACGATTTGACCCCATCATGCTTGTAAGATGACCAGATGTCCTGCTTTTTAACAATTTGTCCTGTGTCCTGTGGCATTTTAAAATTAAATAAATATATTACAATATTATTTTTGCATTCTATGAACATTTTTGTTGCTCCATATAGGCCAAAATTTTAATCAAGAACCCCCACCCCACCCCCCAGTCAATGGTGTCCCGCTTAAAATCTGGTCACTTATCTTGGGTGCAACAGAGCAGCAGGGGAGCAAAGTGATGAAATCCCTGTGTGTAGCAGTCATGTACATGATGTCCATTTCATGTTTGGGATGTAGGCATGGAGTCTAGTCTGTTAATCTGGATAGCCAATGGTAGTCAATGAGGCCTCTGTGTGGGGATGGCTTTCTCCTGAGAATTCTGGGAAATCTCAAGGTATTTCACTCGTGGAGATGACAGACCATTTTCCCAGGGGTGGGGAGTTGGTCTAATGACAAGATGGCAGCATCTGAGGAACCAGAAGAGCCGGAGGAGAAGCCACACAACCTTACCCTGATAGAACCAGACCTTTGAAGCCGGAAAAGCCACAGAGAGACCCATACCAGTGCTGAGATGTTTTAACTGCCAATGGATACTGCTGATGGACCCTGAGCCTTAGAAATGAGGAGCCATGAGGGGACTCCTGGCAGAGCTGGGACTCTGCACCCACTGTCCTGTGACTTTATGAGTTGGAAGGAGGCTTTACAGACTGGTATCAGACATATGGGCTAATATCAGACTTATAACTTTGAAATGGATTGGATTGGGATGCTTTCTTAATGTTCCATTCCTCTTGTATATAAACCTTTCCCTTATATCCATATGCGTGTTTATGAATTTGTTTCTCTAGTCTACCTGAACTAACACACTGGGGGATACCAAAAATAGACTTCGGAGACAGAGTGTGGCACCCCATCAGACTTGACTGGAAAACACTGGTTAAGGTCAACAAACAGACCTTGAATTATTCATAAGACTTTCCACTTTTGGCAGTGACTTTCTTTTGGTTGTTTTTATTGCTGTTGTTTTGTTGGCCTTGACTTTCTTTGTTGTTTTATTTGGTTTTGCCAGGGTTTTTTGTACTTATTAAAATATCTGCATGTCTATCTAGAGAAGACAGGTGGGATAAATACTTCAGAGATGAAAATAATGGGTCCAATGTTTATGGGGGGATGTGAAAGAAGGGGATGTAGGAGAAAGGAAAGGGGGGGGGACAAACCAGGGACAAAGGAACAGCAAGTGAACTAATCAATGGAAAGAAGAGTGTAAGATGCCTAGTGGGCCTTAATCAAGGGCAGTGCGGCAGTGAGGAAATACTAAATCTGAATGAAGGCTGAGCATGATGGTGGGACAAGAAGAAAGTAAAAGGAAATAGAGGAAAGAACCAGTAGGCAAAGGAAATTTATAAAGGTCTAAATACAGGAATGTATATATGTAAATATGTTTGTGTGTATATATGTATGTATGTGCATATATAAATCTATATCATGAGAAGGATGTTAAGAATTAAGGTGAACATTGAGCCTTTGCTCAAGTACTCCCTGAACACAAGAACACTATATTTTAGCAATCTGGCTTTCTGTCATGTTCATCTTCCTGACACAATTACTGAATTAAAAATGGGTGCATATGTAAATGTGATGAAGAAAACTGATGGTGCCCAGCTATCTTAAGATATAGCATGTGGGGTCTTAAAGGCTTGAAGATAAACAAGTGGTCATCTAGCACAGAAGCCACAAAGTCCACATGGAAGAAGCACACCAGCCTGTGTGATCATGAAGTGTCAGTGGGATCAGCTAGCAGGCTTCTAAAACCCAGAACAAAATCATACCCAAGGTGAATGAGGGCAGGAGGGGCATGGCCAATGTCCATCTGTAGACAATTGGACATCCTCTCACAGAGGGATCACACAGAAGACATGAATCAGTTAGGGTGCACTATAGCACAGATGAAACACACAGCTTTGCCCTAGTTCTTTGATGCTTTCTTCCCTCCACTATCATGGCTTCAATTTTACTTTTTACAAACTGGATTAGACCAGAGTATGCACACTGCTACAGACCAGAGCTTGAAACACAGGGAATCCAGGATAGATAGATAAAAAATCCCTCAGGGTCCACAATGAGAGTAAAGATTCTAGGAGGATTAGGAGAGGGTGGGAGGAGAAAAGGAAAAGTGAGTGAGGGGCAACAAAGGATGATGTAAGCTATGAAAATAGTATTCCATAGCTCATCAAGGGTTCTGAGGGAGAATAAATAAATGGGAAGCTGGCATCAGGGGCTCAAGTGGGAAGAGAATGTTTTGAAAATGATGATGGCAGCAAATGTGCACATGTGCTTGACACACTGGATGAATGTATGGATTGTGATAAGAGATGTAAGGGCCTCCAATAAAAGTATGTTTAAAAAAGAATTGATTCAATGGCACCACACACACACACACACACACACACACACACACACCCCACAGGTTAAAAATCCACCATTCAAATTTTATTTTGTTTTTTATTGTTTTCTGCTTTATTTTAGATTGAGAATTTTGTATTCTATTTTGTTATGGTTGTTGTTTTTCTTTTCATTTGTATGTTTTTCTTTATATGAAATCTAGGACAGATAAGTCAATAGAATCAGTAACTGGATTAAGAGTTTCCTACTGTTATAACAAGGAAGGTTAGAGGAAAATGGAGGACTAACATTGAGCACAAGAATGAAAAAAATGTTCTAAAATTATTTGTGGTGATGTTTGTACAGCTCTTTTCAATATGTTTAAACCTCTGAATTCCATAGTAACTGAATTATCTGTCAGTAAATCTGTTACAAATAGGCTGAGTCCCGGTGGTGTAGTGGTTGTGCGCGGGACCGCGGCCCACTGGGATGGAGGTTCAACTCCAGCAGTGGGGCTGGGCCTCCTACTCCCACCACCGGAGGGCAGTGGGGCCAAAAAACAAAACAAAACAAAACAAAATCTGTTACAAATAAATTATAAGTAATAAAACAAAATACCAAGATCTAGAAAAGAAACTACTGATTCAAACTTTCCATATATCCAAGTGGGTACCCCTGTGCTAGTCCAGGTAGACCAGAGTCACAAATTCATAAACACACATATGTGTATAAGAGTTTTATATATGGGTACTTGCACATTAAAGAAAGCAGCCCAAGGCCATAAGTCTGATACTAGCCCATGTTTCCTATACCAATCTATGAAGTCCTCTTCAGGCTCAGAAACCCTATGCAATGATGCTGAGTGCAGGATGGTCACAAGCCAGTGGGCAGAAAGTCTTTGGATCGAGCAGAATTGTAAGCATCTCAGCACTGGCGGGGGTCTCCAGCGGGCTCCTTCAGCTTCCAGGGCTCTCAGGGTAGTTCCATGGGACTCTTCCTCAGGGATGTCTCACAGGGAATCAGCAGAGAGAGAGAAAGGTCTCTCACCTCCAAGGAGGAAAATGCAAGGGATCCCAGAATTCTTAGGAAATGGCCACACCCACAGACAGCTCATTGGTTACATCTTAATTGACAGGCCAGACTCCACACCGTCACTTGTAATCCTCACAAACTGATACCAGATTATGCACTTGCCACGCACCCCAAAACTGGAATTTATTTCAAAGCGATGTATTTAATTTTTTTAACAAAACAACCTTATCACATTCAAAACACTCTGTATTACATTTAATACATATGCCAAATCTGAGATTGCACTATTGGAAATATTTTTCACACTCATCTGTTTGGATAGCTTATAGTACTTCCCTCATTTTTTCCCTTCACCTTTTCCACATGGAATAACTATTGTCCTTTCATGTCCCTTTGCACTTGCAGAAACAGAAAGAAACCACACTGAACAAGATAAGGTGAGTAAGGTATGCGCAGAAAAAGAGACATGCTGGTTTTTGTTTTGTTTACCAAAATCTGGTGCACTGAGATGGCTGTGTGAGCAGGTGCATTGTCCCAATATCAATTCCCCACCTGCCATAAAGCAAACCTTTTTAATCATACACTGATATGCAATCATTTTGGAAACTGTAAATATAAAGTTTGAATAACAGTTTGATCTGGCGAAATGAACTTCAAATTCGCTATTAGTTGACATTTTCATCCATTCAGGAAGTTAAAAGTATATCCAGAAGGAGGTTTGTCATCAATTGGCACATCACCTTTTTGAAATGAGAAAACCACACGTACACTTGAGTTCTCCCCATAACATTATTTGTAAGCTGTGTTCAATAACAGTGATGTTTTTCAATAAGCATTTTTTCAAAAAAGGAAACAAAATTTCACAGCTGCACATTGTCTTAAATTGACCATCACAAAAAAATGAGGTTTGAGAAAAAACTTCTTTCACAAAAAAATTCAACATGACCAGAAAGAATCTTCCAGGTGACACCACTGAGGTGACACCACTAACTCAAAGCAAGTTGCTGGTTCACCTTTTTGGGAAAAATTATACTACAGAAGTTCTGCCCAGTAGAGTCTTTTAATGTTGTGTGTGTGGGTGGGGGGGGGGGGGGGGGAGGTACCCCTCCTATGACTAGAGTTCGAATTCTACCTTCTTGGCCAGCATTCTAGCTCTTAAGGTCAGCCCTGCTCAGAAGTCTCTCAACAGCCAAGTCACGGTCCTCTTTCCATGTTTGAGAGAATGGCACAGCCTATCTCTCACCTGACTGGAGTGTGCATGGATGGTGCTGTAGGAGAAGGAGGGCAGGACATGGAGTGGGGACATGAATGCACCGTCTGCAAAGTCTTAAGAGTTTCCTGAGGAGGCATGTTTTATAAACTCTAAAATGCTTCTGGAAAATTGGTGCCATCAGCAGACAAAATCCAATTGCTTTAAGAAAGGCTACAGATGCTGGGTGGGTTGCTGAGATTCAGACAGGAAGGGCAGTGCTCCACCAGGCACACTACTCCCCATACTGTACCTCGACCTGTTTGTCTGAAAGGGGTGAGTATGCTGGTGACTGCAGCCACACAGTACTCTGGCCATACATGAGACCAATAGGTATAGGCCACATTAAGAAAGACACAAAACAAAAAATCATATCAATGTGAATGAGGGGGAGGTTGGAGTGGAGTTCCAAAGTCCATCTGTAGATCATTGGACATCCCTTTACAGAAGATCACAAGGAAGACACAAGCTAGTCAGGATCTAGTAGAGCACTAATGAAACATACAACTTTCCTGTCGTATTTTTTTAATGCTTCCTCATCCTCACTACCAGGATCTCAGTTCTACCTCACAAATCTGGCTAGACCAGAACATGTACAATGGCACAGATTAGAGCTTGCAACACAGGGAGTTCAGGACAGATAAACCCCTCAGGACCAATAATAAAAGTAGCAATACCAGGAGGGTAAAGGGAAGGTGGGGGTGAGGTGGGGAAGGAGAACTGATCACAATGATGAACAACATATAACCTCTTCCCAGGGGGGGTGGACAACAGAAAAGTGGGTGAAGGGAAACAGCAGTCAGTGTAAGACATGAAAAAAAAGATTTTATAAATTATCAAGGGTTCATGAGGAAGGCAGAGTGGGGGAGAGGAGAAATGAGGAGCTCAAGTAGAAAGGGCTCAAGTAGAAAGAAAACATTTTGAAAATGATGATGGCAACATATGTATAAATGTGCTTGACACAAAAGACATATGTATGGATTGCGATAAGAGCTGTAAAAACCCACAATAAAATGACTTAAAAAGAAAGAAAAAAGAATTGCACTTCCTAAACTCAACTGAGTATGAGATCATTGAAAACTGCTATAAAAAGACAAATACCAGAAACTCCAGGGATCCTAAGGCTGATTTTTATTATTTTCTGTATGAGATTCTAATGATCCATCAGGTGTTTAGATGATGTCAGAGACAGTATTATTGTTTAAAGATGGGATTCTAAAACTCTGAGCTCCCTGGATAGTGTAAAGGTCGAAACTCCATCTATCAAGGTGTCCACGCAAATTTCTGTGGGACTTGTGAAAAGCCAGAAAGAGATGTTCACTTCTGGGAGTCAGCATTTGCCAAGGGGGAGAATGATACTGGAGAGTACGGCCTGGAGGGCATGAGGATTCCAGCGTGCCAGAAGGAGGGGGCTGCAGCACCGGGGTTGTTTCAGAGATGAGTGTTGAAACTGGGCAGCATGACTGGCAATCGCAGTCTCTCTTTCTCTCCCACTGACTCAAGGAAACTGGACAATGGAAAAGTGAAAACAGACAATATTTGTTAACTGAACTAATTCCTTTTATTGAACTATCACAGCAATTCTTTTAAGAAGGAAAAGAAACCCACAGCTGTTGAGGTGATTCTGACTCACAATGACCATATGGAACAGGGAAGAATTTCACCACAGAATTCTAAGTTTATAAATCTTGTAAGGAAGCAGTGTCCTACATCTTTCTCCTCATGGGTCTGAATTACTGATCTTTCAGTCCTCAGTCAAGTGCTGAATCACTGTGCTACTCAGGCCCCTGTGGATGTGCCACTGTAACTCTTTCACTCATTGTACAGAGTGCATCCAGTGTCTGTCAGGTCATTGTACTGCAGTGGGCTGTGTGTTGCTGTGATGCTGGAAGCAATGTCATGGGTATATCAAATTGCCAGCAAAAGTGAACAGGTTCCAGTGGAGTGTCTAGACTAAGGCCAGACATTGACAAAGGACTCAGCTCTCCACTTTAGAGGAAGAAACCACTGCAAATCCTATGCACAGCTTTGAAATATTGTCAGATATTGAAAGCAACTAGAAGTCTTATGCATTGCTTCAAAACATTGTCAGATACTGCAAGCCAAAACAGAACGAGAGCATTGTCAGAGATACTGCTGAAGGATGAACTCCTCAGGGCATTGGGAATGTAGACTGCAGAGGAGATGATTCCTTGGAGGGAAGTTGGTCATGGCGATGGGAGTTGGGTAAAGTGTGTGGGAGTGGAAACTTTGGGATCTTCATTTTCTGATAGGGCAGGGTGCAAGGCAAAGAGAAACAGCTGCAAAAATCTTCTAATGATTGGAATTTGTGCAAAGTATGAATTTAGGAAAATTGGAAGGGGTGACAAGGGAAATGGAATGCACAAAGATTGAGATACAAGCATTCGTGAGCTGAAACTAGCCATTTTGAATTAAAATAAAATGATAGACTATGCCAGGAATAACACAATCAAGAGCATTAACAAAATCAAGGGGAATGCTAAGACATTCATTTTCAGAAAGGATCTTGCTAAATCCATTGTGAAGTACAATGCTGTCTGTGATGGGGTTATATTTATCTGCCTTCAAGGAAATCCAATCTGATCATTATTATTCAAATTTATGCACCAATAGCAAAAGCTAGTCATGACAAAATTGAGGAATTGTACCAATGCCGTCAGTCAGAAATTGATCAAACATGCAATCAAGATTCACTGATAATTATTGGTGACTGGCATACAAAAGCTGGTAACAAAGAGGCAGGAACAGTCATTAGAAAATATGGATTTCGGGCTGAGCCCGGGTGGCATAGTGGTTGTGTGCAGGACTGCAGTCTACTGGGTTGGAGGTTCAAATCCAGTAGCAAGGCTGGGCCTCCTACTCCCACCACCAGAGGGCAGTGAGGCTCCAAAAACCGAAAACAAAAACAAACAAACAAAAACCCACAGAAAATATGGATTTCAAATACTAAAAATGTATGACACCCCCATCTTTGTAGGATATCACTGCCAATGTGATGTTTCCATAGCTATTTCAATGCATTTGCTTAGATATAAGAAAATCTGTTGAAATGTTCATGAAAACTGTAGTTAACGTAGATAAGATGGAGTTCCTAAAATATTTTTAATATTTATATTCTTATCCATTAACAGATATACTTAGATCATCTTTTTATTTGTTAACAATGCAATCATAAAACTCTGGCTGTGTTTAATGATTATCCTGAAATGAGAGTTCTTGCACCATTCCCATCAAGGTTTCTCTGGGGCCCCAAGTAATGAAAAGTCTAGCATACAGAATCATAGAAAGCAATATAGGCCTTAAGAGATCCACTCCCTTCCAGGCAGATTAAGATGTGATATTTGAAACCCAGTTCCAAAGAACAACCACTGAAGGCTTATATAAATCATTTTCTGATCCCACGAAGAAGCATGACAACACACATTCCATTAAAATATTTCTCAGAAAAAAAGAAAATATGAACTAAATGATAGAAATGGAGCTAGAGATCACATGATAGCAATTTGCAAAATCAACAACTTCTTCTAGTAAATAACTTTTGTCAACAACACAGAATATGACTATATCCTTGGACTTCCCCAAGTGGAATACACAGAAATAAAATAGACTACATCTTTGGGAAAGGATGATGAAAAACTCGATACCAACAGCTAAATCCAGACCACAGGGCAACTGCAGAACAGACCTTCAATTGTTCATATTTAAGCTCAAGATACAACTGAAGGAAATTAAAACAAGTCCACAAGAGCCAAAATAGGCCTTTGAGTCAGTCCCACCTGAGTTTCGCGATCATCTCAGTAACAGGTTTGATGCCTTCATTACTCGTTACAGGAGACTGATGAGTTGTCATATACAGATGACACAACCTTGCTTGGTAAAAGTTGAAGTACTTGCTGATGTATATCCAAAATGAAGCCTTCAGAATCTTCAGTGCTCCAGCCTTTGGTCTGATTATAACCCTATATCAAGTAGACTAAAATCCTCAAAAGTGGACCAGCAGGTAACATCACGGTAACTGGAGAACAGGTTGATGTTGTTAAGGACTTGTCTTTCTTGAATCCACAATCAATGCTCATGGAAGCAGGAATCAAAAGATCAAAAGATGTGTTGCAGTAGATAACACTATCGCACAAGTACTCTAGAGTACTGCAGAGCAAGTGTGTTACCTTGAGGTCTAAAGTATACCTGGAATGAGCCATGATATTCTCACATACATATGGAAGTTGGACATTGAATACGGAAGACCATAGAAGAAGTGATGCATTTGAATTATGTTGCTGGCAAAGAATATTGAAAGAACCAGGGATTCCTAGGAAGACAAACTGTTCTGTGTTGGAAGAAGGCCAGACTGTTCCTCAGAGGCAAGGGTAGCAAGATTTCTTCTTACATACATTGGACATATTATCAAGGGAGACCAGTGTCTGAGGAAGAATGTCATATTTGGCAAAGTAGAAGGGCAGTAACCAGAAGAAGGTCCACAAGAAAATGAACTGATCCAGTGGCTACATCAAAGGGTTCAGGCATAGGAGCAATTGTGAGGATTTCAAAGGACCACGTGGTATTTTATACTGTGGGGCCTATGGTCACTCTGGGTCAGAGTTGACGCGATGGCACTTAACAACAACAACAACAACAACATTGTGTAGATTAGAAAATTAAGAAATACAATCCATCATTTACGCATTTTACAGTTTAGACAGCACCTCTACACTCAATTGAAAGGCAAAGAGAGCACGATGGAGTGACCTTAGATAGACAAAAATGTACACAATACTCTAAAGATATCTTGCTACTCTGACATCTCCCCAAACAACTGTCTTACAGCTTGTGTGCACATCTCAGTCCCTTGTGAAAGCCATGACATTTAGATACACATCGATGAAGCCATCTCACAAGGCTTGGTGAGTCACCTCTGGCACCAACTTCCTTCTCTATGGGTGTTATACATATGCTTAAGGGTATGAGGGCAGAATGTGTTGCTAAGAAGCAGGTAGGGTAAGAAGTGACAGAAGTTCATTATTTGCAATCTTCTAGTTGAGAGTCTTCAGGATACAGTATTATGGGGGTGGGACAGATGAATAACTACTTTGTGTTGGAAAGGGGTGGGAATATGGTGAAGCTGAGCTCAGAGTCAGAACGCCACTCTCAACTCTTCCCTTCTGGATTCTTTCCAGAGTCAATGTCACACACCCTGCCTTTCAGTTGCCAAAGCTGACTTCTGATATTCTTATCCTCTGTGTCACTTGACAGGATATCTAGCTTTAAATATCTCTAAAATCTGGCTTAAATCATGATTTTGCTTTATAGTGAATTTGCTGGAGACAGGGGGAACTTGTAATAAGAAAAAAAGTGGTAGGGTGGAATTGTTACATAAAGTTCTTTTCCCTAATAAATATTTACCATCCAGTGTTCATAATTCTTATGTTTGTACTTTCTTGAAATGCTTTATTTAACTAAAAACATCACGTTACCATTGCCCAGGAGACAAGACAGCTATACTTGCCAATAATATCTATAACTAATGCCAGCTATTGACGCCATCTCCTCCCACACACACACACACACACACACACACCTTTTGTGTAGCAGATATCTCAAGAGGCAGCTCTTGACAATGCCAGCATTCTGCAGATAGGTGTGAAAGGGGCAGTGGTGATGCTGTGGTGCCTCTGAGACTGAAACATTAAAATGTCATCGATTACATTTTATACATTTTGGGGGAGGAGCAAGGGTCTCTGTGGCATGTAAATATTTCAGCACACAACAACCTGTTTAATGTTTGGGGCTCAAGATGCTTCTCAACTACCTGTCTGTTTGTTATACTATGCTTTGATATGAAACTAGAATTGATATCATAAGTATTTGAAACATCAATAGGGTCAACTCAAGATGGCCAGGTTTAAGCAATGCTTCAAAATTGAGACTAAGAAGAAAGGCTTGAAAATGGACTTTAAAAACTCAGCCAATATAAACACAAGAAAACTTGTATGTGTTTCATTATAAGGGATGAGTTGCTGGAGAAAGTTATCAAGCTAGGTGAATTAGAAAGCTGATGGGGGTAAAGGGAACCCATGGAGAGATGGAGTGGCAGAATAACTTCAATAAGGGACTTGAACATACAGGCATGTCATTCTGTTGCAGATAACCATCACCATGAGGTTGAGCCAGCTGGACAGTATTTACCTATCTATTCATCCATCCATTCATCATCTATGCTGGTCTCAATCAATTGTGCCAATGTTTATGTAAAGCTATTTATTCTAGATCATTGAAATAGAAAATGGCTTTTAATTTTTACTAATCTTGCTGCAGCTACCAATTTTGAGTGTTAAAAGGAAAGCGTTTCCAGAAGTCCAGTAGAAATAAGTTCTGCATTAAAAATGTCACCCAAAGAAGAGCAATAGTTCATGGCCAAATGGTACTTCCCAACTGGTGCCAGCCAGAGCCTGGTCTCGTTCTGAACACTAGCCTGGTTTGTGCATCTGGATTATCCTATGAGTGCCTCCATAGAAGAACATTTGTAAATGCATGCAGTAAAGTATCTCAGATTGTAAAGGAAACTGATTAAATAGAGGTATAATCATCAAATTCTCAAATCAGGATATGGCAATATTTGTTTCCTTATCAAATTTTAAATAATAAAATTTGGTCCCAGATCTAACAACAAATGTCATTTCTAAGCAGTGGTATATGTAAACAATGTTTCACAACATGGTATGAAAACACAGGCAGACCTCTCTATATTATAGCTTGCTTTATTGGGTTAACAGATATTGTAGAATTAAAAAATTTAAGGCTGTGCTAACTTTAAAACTAGCAAGTCGTTTGGCTCCACTTTCCCAACAGCATGTGTTCCCTTCATGTCTCTTATCCTATTCTAGACATTCTTAGAACACATCAAGCGATTTCATTGTTTTTGCACATTTAAGACTACACTATAGTGTAAAACTAACTTTTATATGCACTGGGAAACCAAAACTCAGTGACATTAGTGATATCTACTTTATTGTAGTGCCCTGGAACCAAACCCACAATTTCTTTGCGGTACCTAAAGTTCCTAATATGTGAGAGTTGCAAGGACTGTTTAGACTACAGGGAGTTCTTGATAATTATTTCTATAATAGAAGGAAATATTAATTCAACTTACAAGTTATTATTGAATCTGTGGATAGAATTGTACCTTCAAAACAGTAGTTTGAAACTCTAGCTTCTCATAACTGCAAAATGGGATTTGTTTTGAAATGTGAATGAATTGAACCATTTCCCCCAAAAACGTATGTTGTACATCCTATCCTCTGTGCCTAGGGTTGCACTCACATTGAGAAATTGGTTGTCTTTGATACATTAATGAGATAGAAATCGTGAAGTCTGAGGACAATGGCTTTGGAAATGTAGAAGAGATTAAACAAGAGTAAAAAACAGAGATGAGGAAAGATGCCAATTCATATGCAGTTTCCCCAGTAGCAAAAACTCAAAGAACTAAGAATCTTGTTCCAAAGCTGACAGATAAAGGAAGTTCTCCCCTTGAGCTGGCACCCTGAATTTGGATTTCTACTGATTGTGAGGATTTTATAAGGCCCACATACAACTTAATATAATAGACAAACAGGCATTAGTTTGAAATAGATAAGGTTGAAACTGCATAGCTAAAAATCAGGAAAAGGTTAAAAAAAATCAGGAAAAGGTATGCATAAGGATGTATTATCCTTTCATGATACTTATTGAATTGTATGATGAGCAAATTATCCAGCTGAATCATAAGAAGAAGAACGCAGCATCAAGACTGGAGGTAAGATTATTAACAACTTGTGAAGTGCAGCTAACGCAATCTTGTCTGCTTTCAGAAGAACAAGCAAATCTGTCAGAATGCTCTTCAAAGGCAAGAATGTGAAGACTTCATCTCATATATTTTATCATGATGTTTCCTACTGCAGCTATGAGCATTTGGGGTCTCCTTTACATTGAGTTGTGACTCATACTGGAGATTGCACCCTTGACCATAATCAGCAAGGGCTGCAAATTCTCCAGGAGTTCACAAGGCAACGTGGGTTATTTGCATATCACTGGAGGGTGAGGAGCTCTCCTCCAGGCCTCCCAGATGATTTTCTCAGCACACAGATTGAATAAGCATGTTGAAAAGATACCAGCCTATTGCACACCTCTCCTTACCCATACGAAATACTCCTGCTTCAATGACTGATTCTTGGTTCTTCTATTATAGTAGCACTAAATAACAAATTAAGTTAACATAAGGCCATTCTGGAATGGGATGGATACTAACCCAATCTGAGCAGTGCTCTTATTAAAAAGTAAAAGTAAAAGAGATATAGACAGATATAGGGGAAAGGCAGCCATGTGACCATGGAGACAGAGCCTATAAGAGGCAGAGCTGTAAGAGAAGGAATGATGAAGATTGTTGGTACACACCGGAAGCACAACTTTAAGAGAGGCACAGAAGAGAAGCATTCAACCTGGCTGACGCCTTGCCTTTAGAATGCCCTGCCTCCAGAAGTATAATCTTTTAACCAATTCATTTTGAGATACTTTGTTGTAGGAAAATGAAATACCAGAAAGCAATATTTTTCCCTTCTTTAGGAAAGTAAAAATTTTTCCGAGAATTATGTTAAAAATGTTGTATAACAGTTTCGTTTGAAAAGTTCTGGAGATGCTTTCAGGTGTTGTGACATCAGGAATGATCACAAGTGTAAAGTGCTAGACAATTAGTGCTGTCTGTTTGGAAGTGCAGGATGATTATAGGTAACTTAAGAAAGCCACATTTACATGGATATGCCACAGACCCTAAAGTAATGTATATTGCATAGACTTCTAAATGGAATCGAGTATGGATGGTGGAATATGTATTTATAGCCCATCCTCATACAGTTTATTGCTAATGTGCTTAAAGAACGTTATTCTCTTTGTCGTATTATTTATTTTTCTATTGATGGTTTGGATTACTCTTTGAACTGGTTATAATTGATTCAGTTAAGTCAAACCAAGCAAAATCAGAACCCACCCCAATTTAAAAACTTCTGTGAGGTGGAATGATAACTAGATAGGAAAAATTACAGGTAGAAGCACTAGAATGGGAGATTCAGAATAGGTGTCGTGAGTCCTTCCAGAGCCTGATGTATACAACTGAATTACTTCCAGGGAGCCCAGCACACGTTCAAAATAGCACAGTTGGTTTCATCACTGAGCCCGATGTCCCTGTTTCTGACTCAGTCTAGTTATTCTACCAGTTCATCACATTTTTAAGATTCTGACTTGACTTTATGACAGAACCAAGAAAAACCAGTTTAAAGCCCGCGATTATACATCTTTAATTTATAACTCTCCATCTTTAAGTGCTATCATTTCCCCTTTTGAATAGGATAGCATGTTTATAATCCCATATATCTCTATCACTGCTCTCAAGCCAATGCTGACTCAGAGAGCTCCTGTAGGACAGGGTAGAACTAATGGCCTCTGTGAGTTTCTGAGATCGCAACTCTCTTCCTGAAGTCGAAAGCCTAGCTTTCTCCCAGGGAGCAGCCAGTAGTTTTGAAATGCTGACCTTTCAGTTAGCAGTCCAGTATGTAACCGCTATGCCACCAAGGCTCCCTTTTTAAAAAAAAAATCATTTTACTGGGGGCTCGTACAACTCCTATCACAATCCATACATATATCCATTGTGTCAAGCACATTTGAACACTTGTTGCCATCATCATTCTCAAAACATTTGCTTTCTACTTGAGCCCTTGCTATCAGCTCCTCATTCCCCCCTTCCTCCCTGCCCTACCTCCCTCATGAATCCTTGATAATTTATAAATTATTATTTTGTCATATATTTTACTTCTACATGCAATACACATTAAGCTGTTGTATTAATATGCAATGGCACCTCTATGTTTGTTTCTTATTGTTGATTTAATAAATCACCACAAACTCAGTAGTTAAGAAAACATACATTTACTATCTCATGTTCAGGGGGAGGGGGTGTCACAAGTCCAAGGTCAGTCTCTTTGAGCTGAAGTCAGAGGATGAGTAGCACTTGTTGTTTCAGGAGGCTCCGAGGGAAGACCCTGTTAGCAGCCAAATGCATTAGCCCTTTGTACCTTCTGGGGGCTGGAGAGATTCTAGTTTCTTGACTTTGTCAGCATCAGAGGCTGCGTCTATAATGTGCCTTGTGGGTTTTTCCTCACATCTCATCCATATCCTGCTTCCATGATCATATCTTCAACTATTTTCCTTGGTCCCTTCTTATTAACTCTCCTTGTGATTTCATTAGGCTCAATTAGAAGATCCAGAATATCTTCATCGCAATATCCTTAATTCAATCACATCTGAGAAGTCCATTTGTCTACAGAAGGTAACACTCACAGGTTCCAGGAATTGTTGTTGTTGGGTGTCATCAAATGAGTTACTACCAATAGCAACTCTATGTACCACAGAACAACACCCTGCCCGGGCCTGTGTCGTCCTCACAATTGTTCTTACGTTAGGGCTCGTCTATGCTGCCACTGTGTGAATGCGTCTTGCTGAAGAGCTTACTCTTCTCTGATGCCTCGCTGCCTTACCGAGCACGGTGTCCTTCTCCGGGGCCTCGTCTCTCCTGACAACATGTCCAAACGAAGGGAGACAAAGTCTTGCCATCCTTGCTTCGAAGGAACTTTCTGGCTGTATTCTTCTAAAACATATTTATTGGTTCTCTGGGCAGTTCGAGGTGCTTTTAATAAATCTTCACAAGAACCATAATTCAAATGCATCGTCTTTCTTCAGTCTTCCTTATTCAACACCAAACTTGAACATGAACAAATAATCTGAGCAGCTACACTGTATGAGAAAAATGTGGCATCGGAATAGAAACAATTTAACAACTTATGATATGTAGCCAACACAACCCTGTTTACCAAACATGAAAATGATGTCTTTTAATGTAGATTATAGCTGAATTTGAAGAAAAATAATACTTTGACAACTAAACTGATAAACAATATCATGACAGATGGCAAATAAAATGAAGTTTCCCATAACTTTATCCTACTTGGATCAGCAACTAATGTCTAGAAAAGCAGAAGTCAAGAAATTAAAGGATATATTGCATGGAAAATTTGTTGCAAAAGACCTCTTCAAAGTAGTGACAGAAAAAAATCAGCATAGATTCCTATTCATAATTCCAATTCAAGAAAAATGTTCTAAAATGAAGTTGAAATAAGATTTTCTGTTGTAGAAAAGCTTGAGAAAAATCACCAGCAGATCTAAAATTTAAAAAAATACTCAAAGAAGTCACCCAGGAAGAAGGAAAATGATTCTATATGGAAATATAGGTAGATTTATACAAAGGAATGTGGTATACTAGAAATGATAACTACTTGGGTTAAATAGCCAAGATTTTTTTCTTATTGTTTACATTTCTTTAAAAGCTCAATGGTAGCTGCAGCCTTCAGTGTGGACTGCAACTCAATGTAAAGAAGGTTAAAACTCTCACCGTTGGATCAATAGGTGGGTAACATGATAGATGGGGAAAAGATGGAAGTTGTTAGAACTTCCGTCTTCTTTGCATCCACAATCAATGTTCATGGATGCATCAGTCAGGAGTTCAAACGATGTATTGCATTAGGTAAATCTGCTGCACAAAACCTTCTTAGAATATTGAAAAGCAAGGAAGTTACTTTGAACGATAAGAGATGCCTGACCCAAGCCATATTATTGTCAATTATCTCCTATGCATGTGAAAGTTGCACACTGAAAAAAGTAGTCTGAAGATTTCAGTGGCACCTAACTATAACAAGAACAAAGAGAATTAACACAAAAGTTAAAGGCACAATCCTGCTGCACACCTTTCCTGATTTGAAAACACACATCACTCCCCTCTTCTGTCTGAATGACTGCTCTCTGATTAATGTTCCTCATGAATCAAATTAAATCCTTTTGAATGATCCACATAGTTGAATGCTGTTACAGGGTCAGTTAAATATAGATAAACAGCTTTCTGCCATTAATCAAAAATCCATCTGCCATCAGCAATGATATCCTTCCCTATTCTACTTCCTTTTGTGAATCACACCTGAACTTTTGTATTCAAAAGGCAGTTCCTTGTCAATGTACAGCTATGGTAACTTTTAAATTATCTTAAGTTAAATTTTGCTGGCATACATTATTAATAACAATGTCCAACAATTTTATTTGGCATAGCGTAAGTGTGGATCTCTTCCAGTTGGTTGGACAGGTTAGATATGGACAAGTTCCTGGTATTGAATTTGTTTGCTGAAGCACCTTAATTAGCATTCTATCAATTCCCAGAGCCTAGTTTTTCATCAATGATTTCAACACAACTTGAACTTCTTCCTCTAGTATATGTTTTTAAACCTTATGCTACTTCATGAAATAACTAAACTTCAACCAGTATGGTGAATACATATTCCTTCCATCTTCTGTTTCTTGCACCATTCAATATTTTGCATACAGAATTGTTCAGTAGATCTACTTCCAAAATCAGTCAATGAAAACACTAGGGCTAACAAGGGTCTAATCTTCAGTCCATCAGGAGGTAGCATTTTGTTCCACTGTGAAGGTTTCCATGAGTTGAAGGTTTAACTTGATGGCAGGTAACAACAAGAACAGCAGCAAGCTTCCCTTTTTCCTCCCCCTCTGCCACACAGGTCTCTTGATACCCTATGACAAAGTATGGTTTCATTACACTTCTTTTCTAGCATACTATTATATCATGCACTTATTCATTTAAAAATAATTTTATTGGGTTCATATACCTCTTATCATGCACTTATTCATTTAAAAATAATTTTATTGGGTTCATATACCTCTTATCAAAACCCATATGTACTTCCATTGTGTCAAGCACATTTGTACATTTGTTGCCATCATCGCTCTCAAAACATTTGCTTTCTACTTGAGCCCTTGGTATCAGCTTCTCATTGTTTTTCCCTTCCCTCCCCATTCCCTCCTGCCTCATGAACCATTTATAATTTATAAACTATTATTTTGTCATATCTTACACTCTCTGATGTCTCCCTTCACCCACTTTCCTGTTGTTCATCCCTCAGAGAAGAGGTTATATGTAGATCCCTATAATTGGTTCCCACTTTCTACCCCACTTTCCCAGTACCACCACTCTCAAACACTGGTCCTGAAGCGTTCATCTGTCCTGGACTTCCTGTGTTTTCAATTCCTATCTGTACCAGTGTACATCCTCTGGTCTGGCCAGATTAATACACTTACTCATTATGACTATTGAAGTCACCCATTCTTTCTCTGTTAGATCCCAAATCCACCAAGGGAAGGAATCTTTTTGTTGTCATTATTCACTACTGCTTCTTAACAGCTTTGAGTAGCATATAGTAGGCACTCAATGAATGTGTCTTATGCTCAGAACCAGATATGACTCTAGCAGAAAATTTATTATCGATAGACCTGTGAACAATCTCAGATCCTAGGAAGTCACCAATAGGCCCTCCATATATTATACTGGCCCTTTCATTCCTGATGTTGCGTTTCTGTAATATGTCTTGATAAGCTCCACCCAAATCAGTCATGTGACTTCCTTTCTGGAAAAGAAACAATTTAAGGAAACACAGTGAATCTGGGTATGATATCACACTGGTTTTTCTCTTTTTTAGGTGCCTCACTATAAAAAATCTCAGTTTTTGTTTGATAAGTACACACAAAAGCATGATCCAACTCAGAGTAATTTTATGTACAACAGAACTAAATGCCACCTGACCCTGCTTCACCCGTAACTTACAATCATTGTATGTTTCAACCCACCATTGCAGAACCTGTGTTAATCTTTCTCATTGACACATTTGCAATCCTAGTATCTAGGGAACATCTTGGCTGTTTATTCTATGGCAATTTTTTTGTGCTTCTGGCCATCCATAATCCTTCTTGCAAACACTAATATGGAAACACATCAGTTCCTCTTCAGTCTTCTTTATGCGTTGTTTGGCTTTCATATGCATCCTGAAGTGATGAAAAAAAACCATGGCTTGGGTCAGAAACAAGCTTTGTTCTCTTTGTCATGTCTTTGCCCTTTGACATGCTAAAGAGGTCCCAGGAAACAGATTTTTTCAATGCAGTGTATCATTTTATCTCTGGATTGCTGTTTCTAAGAGTGTTGATTGTGGAATCAAGCAAAAGAAATCCTTGAAAATTTCAATCTTTTCTCTATTTATAGTGAGGCTGCCTACTGGTCAAGTTGTTCAAATTTTTGCTTGCATTTTAAGGTATAAACCATACTGGAGTCTTTGATATTTATCAGTCAGTGCTTCACATCTTCTTTGCTTTCAGTAAACAAGGTTCCATTATCTGCATATCCCAGGTTTTTAAATGAGTCTTCTGCTAATTCTTATCAGTAAAATGGGCAGGAGAACATCTTTCTGGTATTCTGTTTTTAGGAAAGATCCACATGAAAAGAGAGAGCCATCAGTTCCTCTCTTCTAAGTCCAGCTTGAACTTCTCGCAGTTTCCCAACACTGTACCAGAAGACATCTCAGGCTACTGGTGAATGAAAACAGGTACATAAAAGAGGACCTGAGAAATGTATAGATGGTTCCTTTCAAATATTTATCTTTGTATTTGTACTTGCTTAGTATTAAGCAGCACAGATGTGTGTGAAAATGAGCTGAGGCTCGGAAAAGGGTCATCAGAACGAATGAAAATATAACAATTTCTGGATTTCATGTGTCTCTTTGAAGAGTTCCTATTCCTCCCAGCCAGAATGGAAAACCTCATAATTCACAAGATATCAGGTATAGCACATAAAACAGTTTTTGCTTCAGAAGTGGGATAATATATACTGATTTTGTCTCAGTTAACGCAACTTGAAAATCAAGATCTAAAAGGATCAACTTACCCAAATCCTAAATCAAAACTTAGAAATATTTATAAAAACACAAAACTAGAACACACACACAAAATTATACAACATCCAATAAAATAAACAATTGACAATGCCTGGTATAAAACAAGGGGCCCTGGTGGCACAGCCCTGGTTAGGTGTTGTGTTGCTAAGTGGACAGTGTGCACTTCAAAACCACCAGCCACTACATGGGAAAATGATGGGGTTTTTACTCCCATAGAGAATTAGTCTCAGAAACTCACAGGGATACATCTGTCCTGTCCTATAAGGTCACTATGAGTCAGCATCAACTTGATAGCGATGAGGGCTTTTTTTGGCTTGTTTTGTTTTTTTGGCATCAAATAAAAAGTACATGTATGAATAATCATGAAAATGGGAAATAGACAAGGACTCCCTCCATCACCAGTCTGCTTCAATATCGTGCTGAAGTCTTACCTAGAACCATTAAACAAGAGAAAGGAATTAGGGAATATAATTGGGGAATGAAAAAGAGATGCCCTTACTATTTGCAGATGACATGATTTTATAGAGAGAGAATCCCAAGGGACCCTCAAAAGGACTATGGAAATAATGGAAGGATTTGATAAAATAGCAGGATTAATGAGCAGAAATTAACTGGATTTCCTAGTAACAGCGAAGAGAGCGTCAAAATAAGATAGCAAGGAAACAATGGCACATATAATAATCACACAGAAGATGAAATAATAATAATAAACTGAACCAAAAGCCTGTACAAAGGCAACTACAGAACATTATTATTGGAAATCAAGAGACCTATACAAATGGAATATTATCTTGTGTTCATAGATACAAAGACTTAATATTGTGCAAGTGTTCATACCGCCTAAAGCTAGCTACAAATAAAATACAATCCCCATCCAAGTCCAACCTCCATTATTTGAGGAAATGGACAAACAATTGCCACTGTCACATCGTGAAGGAAGGGGCACAGAATAAGCAAAGCGCTTCTCAAAGAGAAGAGCAAAGTAAGAGGCATTGCACTACCTGATCTCAAAGCAGTCTGGTAGTGATACAACAATGGATACCTACAGGACAGGGTAGAAAATCCAAAAATGAAAGCATCCACTTACAGGTAACTGATATTTAACCAGAGCCCCAAAAACTAAATAGAAAAAGAACATTTTCTTTAATAAATGGTGCTGGAAAAATTGGATCTCCATATGCAGAAGCATGAAATAAGACGCATGTTTTGCCCTATGCCGAAAAGTAAACTCAAGATGGATTAGAGACCTAAATGACCCCAGAGCTATAAGGATCACCATGGAGAACATGGGACAAATTCAAGGACCCTATTATAACAGTGCAGGCCATAAAAACTACCAAATATAATAAAGGAAGCACACGCAGTAAAAAGGAAATATATGATTAGGATCTGTTGAAAATAAAGCACTTGTACACATGAAAAAAGTAAAGCATTTTTGCACTTTAAAAGAGTAAAATAAGAGCCAACAAATTTGGGGAAAATACCTAATAAATGATACAATGGTAAGGGCCTAATTACTAAAATATATAAATTTTATAACACCTCAAAAAGAAAATAACAAATAATCTAATTAAAAGTGGGGAAAGGGCATGAGTAGATAATTCACAAAGAATGACACTTAAATGACTAACAAACACTTGAGGAAATGCTCACCATCACTAGCCATCTGGGAAAAGCAACTCAAAACAATGATGAGATTATCACCTTACATCCACAACAACAGCCCGAATTAAAAAGACACAGAGGATAACAAATGGTGACTAGTGTGTGGAAATATCTTATAGACTGCTAGTGGACTTGTATATAAGTACAGTCACTGTAGAAGTGATATGGTGCTATGTAAAGTAACTGGGAATACAAATACCATATGACCCAGGAAGGCCTTCCCTGGGCATATACTCAAAGAAGTAAATATCAGAATGTGAACAGATGCTAGCTCTCCCATGTTCATTGTAACACAGTTCACAATAGCAAGAAGCTAGAAATTTGGGGAACCCAGGCTGTGACCCAGGCTACTGGGACTTTATAGTCTGTCCTTTTAAGGTGTACAGCATCCTTTATAGGCCCCACCTGAAGGGTTCCAATGTTCAAGACCCTTTAAGTGATCTGGATATAACCTCAAGCTCACCTGTAAAAATGATAATGTATTTCTTCTAAAAACAATGCAAGTGAGAAGAAAGTGGAGCAATTTAACCTTTTAAACAATTATCTTCTGTAAGCTAGGGATAGCAATTTAAGGAGTGGAAGCGCTACTTAGAATCATACACGTAGGCATTGCTCAATAAATCAAAACTGTTGATGATCTTATTATCTCAATTATCATGTAAGTTGTATTTTTTCAATTTTATATTTTCAAGTACTTAACTATTAAAAATTGCTTCCATATCTGTAAAGAACTCGAAATAAAGGGACAAAACATCATTTCTCACCATTCCAAGACCAGTGGGTTTATTTTGTTTATTTGGTACATTAAAGTTGTCATTTTTAACTTAAAGGAAATTTATGAATAAAAATAAACACTTTCAAATGTACATGTTATGTCATCCGGTACATTTGCGATGGTGTACAAATCACCACCTCTAACTAGTTCCAAAAACATCGTCTCCAAAAAGAAGCCCTGTGATTATTAAGCACACAACCCTCTTTTTCTGCCTCTCCAAGCTCCTGGAAACCATGAATCTGTGTTTTGTCTTCTTGGATTTATCTATTCTGGCTATTTTATATAAATGGAAGAATACAACATATGATCTTTTATATCTGACTTCTTTCATTAACGTAATGTTTTCTAGGTTCATCTATAATGTCACAAAATCAGTTCTTCATTTTTTTGTGTGGTTGAACAATATTCCGCTGTATGGATACAGTGCTATTTGGTTATCTATTGTCCAGCTAATAGACATTTGGGTTGCTTTCAACTTAAGAGTATTATGAATAAAACTGTTATGAATATCTGTTTACAAGTATTTGAGTATCTACTTTTGGGATATATATTATATATATTTGAGTATATACTATACTTTTGGGATATATATACATGTGTATATATGTATATGTATATATATATATAGAGAGAGAGAGAGAGAGAAGAGAGAGTTGGACCATAAATGCTAAAAAATTTTAATTGAAAATTAGTTTATCCACTTATCCAGCTTATCCACTGCTGGTGGACCTGTAGGTATGTACAGCCACTATGGAAATCAATTTGGAGATATCTAAAACAGATGGAAATTGAGCTACCATATGACCCAGCAAGTCCCCTACTGGGCATATACCCAGAAGAGGCAAGCAACAATCCACGACCAGGCATTTGTGCTCCAGCGTTCATCGCAGCACAGTTTACAATTGCAAGGAGTTGGAAGCAGCCCAAATTTCCATCAACTGATGAGTGGATTAAAAAGCTGTGGTACATACATACAATGGAGTACTATGCATCACTGAAAAGTAGTGATAAATGCATGAAGCACATCACCCAATGGGAAGAACTGGAGGAAATTATGCTAAGCGAAGTTAGCTAAGCGCAAAAGGATATGTACAATATGAGTCCGCTGAGGTAAGCTTAATAATAATTTTTTTAAAAATGCAAAAGGGGCATCAGAAAAAATCTACAGTATACAGAAAATCCTGAGAGAAGGCCCAGGTAGTACAGCAGGGGCCAGACCAAATCCAGGGCTACATATAGTAGTCAACTAGGGTGGGACGCTGGCAGGTTGGAGGTCTGATGGTGTTATATAGAGAGGGAAAGGGGTAGTAACCCACCCAAGGGAAGTGTATTTTTTATATCTCCACAGGAAAAGAGGAACCAAAGTTAGAGGACCCAAACTTAAATATGATGTTCCCCGATATGAATACAGCATGACGCAATGGAGCAGAGAACCAGTGGAGAGGTCTGAGAGAACAACTCCAATTCCAACTACAGGGGCAGCCACCTCTCGCCCAGGGGAATTTGCCTTGGAGATCAGCACTGAAGTTGCAGCTTGGGGAGAGGAATATGCCTGACCAGAGCACACAAGAACAAATGAAGGGGGAGAAAGATAGAATGAAGTACATCCAGGAGCACTGAGCCTTCAGGATGATTCCCACTCAGAAATGCTGATACAATGAGAGGACCATATGGCCAGCCCCAATATGAAATACAGCTACCCTCACTGACCCAAGACCTTTTGGTCACCAATGGAGAAGCAGGGTCAGGATTATACTCTGTCTGACCCGACCACACCATGGCAAAAAACTAAGGGTGTGCAAGAGAGAATGAAGCTCCAGATGGAGCACCAAAGATATATTTTGTGGCCAGAGTATGACACCCCATCCAACTCAACCAGGAGACACTCTTGGAGGTCAACGAATAGACCTTGAACTATTTGTAGATTTTTGTATTGTTGTTATCTTTGTATTTTTGCATGTATGTGTACATGTGGGATATTAGGGTTTTTTTGTTGATGTTTTCATTTCTCTGATTGCTTCACTATGGAATGCCCTTTTTTGAGCATGTTGTTTTCTCTGCAGGTCTATCTGAATGGGATGGGCTGGATGGGCGCCCTGGGGATGGGAACGATGGGACTGATGGTACCAGGGCGGGTGTGTTGGCTGATCCAGGGATGGGGGGTAGTGGGTGGTTCAGGGTCGGTGGTGGGTGGGTGTGAGAGGTCTGATAGGGATTGATTAAGACTAATGTAATAGAGAAAAAATATTGAAATCTAAATGGAGATTGAGCATGATGGTGGGACGGGAGGAGGTATAGGGAAATAAAGAAAAGTACAGGGGAGTAAGGGGCATTTATAAAGTTTAAATACAGGCTTGTACATAGGTTCATATATTCATATGGCAATAGGGAAATAGATCAATATGTATATACTTATAGGGTTAGAATTAGGACAGCAGATGGGCTTTGGACCTCCATCAGGTACTTCCTCAGTGAAAGAATATTTTGTTCTATTAAATTGGCATCCCATGATGTGCACCTCCCTGATACGATCACTATAATAAAATGCATGCATAAGCAAATGTGGTGAAGAAAGCTGATGGTGCCCGGCTTTTAAAAGATGTAGCATCTGGGGTCTTAAAGGCTTGAAAGTAAACAAGCGGCCATCCAGCTCAGAAGCAACAAAGCCCACATGGAAGAAGCACACCACTCTTGTGGGACCAAGAGATGCCAAAAGGATCAATTATCAGGTTTCAAGAAATAATAATCATAACATTATGTGCTCACTTTCCTGATATGATCACTGATGACAAATATGTGCATAAGCAAATGTGGTGAAGGAAGTTGATGGTGCCTGGATATCAAGGGATGCCTGGGATCTTAAAGGCTTGAAGGTAAACAAGCGGCCATCTAGCTAAGAAGCAAGCCCACATGGGAGAACACCAGCCTGAGCTGTCATGAGGTGTCAAAGGTATCAAGCATCAAAGACCTAAACATTTCATCATTATAAATGAGGGGGAGTACAGATTGGGGACCCAAAGCCCATCAATAAGGGAAGCGACATCCTCTAACAGAGGGGTTGCAGTGAGGAGATGAGCCAATCTAGGTACAGTGTAGTAGCAATGAAATGTGCAACTTTCCTCTGGTTATCCAATGCTTTCGCCTAACAACTATCATGATCCCCATTCTACCAGACAGATTCAGCTAGACCAGGGGGGTGTACATTGGAGTCAGAAACATGGGGAATTTCGGATAGATGATCCCTTGGGACTAGTAGAGGGAGTGGTGACACTCGGAGGGTGGAGGGATGGTGGAGCAGAAAGGGGTAACTAATTTCAGGGATCTACATGTGACCTCCTCTCTGGGGTGCAGATGGCCGGAGGGGCGGGTGAGGAGACACATTGAACAGTGTAGGATATGAAGAGGTAATAACAATTTTTAAATTATTAGGAGTTCATGGGGGAGGAGGAGGAGGAGGGGAAATATGGGGAGTTGGAATTTAAAAATATTAGAGGAAAGGGAGACAGAGGAGCTTATGCTGGGGGCTGAAGCAGAAAATGTTTGGAAATGAATGTGGCAACATGTGCACAAGTATGCCTAATATGAGTGATATGTTGAATGTTATAAGAGCTGTAAGAGCCCCCAATAAAATATATATTAAAAAAAAAGAAAATTAGCTTATGGGTTTTAGTATAACTCTTAAGTATCCCTCCGCAAAATGTGTGTGTGTGCGCGCGCGCGCGTGCGCCTGTATACCCATGTCCTCCGGCAAAAGCCAGGCCTTTTATGGGAAGGTAAGGTCTACCACCCAGAACCAGTCTGCCATGCTGCTTACCTCCATGTTTCTGCAGAAGGTGGCATTGATGCCAAACAGGATCTGGCACTGTTCATTGGCACTATAGTGCATGCCTGGCAGCTTGTGCGGGAGGCGAACCGAGTGTTGGCTCCTGCGGTCTGTGACCCGTAAGCAGGTGGTGACTTTTGACCTGAAATAGCCAAGAGGCAGTTCAACTTGGAAACATACTGTTCATGTTTTCCTTTTGATTTTTCAGTCATTGAGAATGGATATACTTCCAAATCATTTGTGGCAAGAAGACCAAGACATCAGGTTCACGGACTGTGCTTATAGAGATTGCAACTATTTTTCCACATGTCAGAGGGCAGGATTTTACTCCAAATATGATAGGAGCATGGAAACTAAGGAGTCTGGAAATAAGTAAGACCCATGAGATTAGCCTACTTGGGCTAAAAGAGTTTGAGAATGTTCTTTGACGAAATACCTTTGAAATAGGTGGTCATGACATTTTCTAGAACATGGCTTTAAGCAAACGTTACTGTGTATAAAGAAAGCACAAGCTAAGGTTACTTGATTTGTTTTAAATAAAATAAAGTGCTTTTATTTAACAGTTTCTCTTTTTGAGTCTGTTGGGTCTTAATAGCCTGACAAACCACTTTTTCGATGTCACTGTACTACCTACCTCCATAACAAACTGATCTAAAGGTACATTCTGCAAAGGATTTAACCAGAATGGGAATGCTTACTTACAATCAGGAAAACCCTCTTAGAATTTAGCTAAGAATTCTAAGAATATGGTTCTACCTTGGAGGCTAGATACTTATGACATTTCAAATTTTTTTTCAAATCTTAAGCAAGATTCAAACTCCAAATTCACTGCATCAATTGATGGTGACTCCTGGAAACCCTACAGGACAGGCTAGCACTGTCCCTAAGAGTTTCTGAGACTGTAACTCTTTCTGAGACACAAAGCCTCATTTTTCTCTTGAAGGGCAATTTTGAGTTTCATACCTGTGACCTTGCAGATAGCATGACCAGACTGCCACCAGGACTTTGGCTGACTCAAAACAGAAGATGATAAAAACAAAACCTAGCCTAGCCCGTTGCCAATAATCTTTAAGAAAGCAGTTGTATGCAAGCACACATGTGCTGACACAGACCACATTGTGTGATCAGAGGCAGGGCAGTCACCTATGAGTGGATATGAAAAAGCCAATTGTCCATTCTGGTTAAAACAAAATCATGTCAAATAATTAAGTGATTTCCATTAAGCTTCTATGATAATAAATACTCAGTAGGAAAGAGTTTATAGTAAAATAAATGAGTCTAATTTTAAACCTGTGATTTAAACAACTTTCTTTTCTACAGGACAACATCAGTGAAAACATAATCTTGATGAGAACAGATGTTTTCACTACTTCATTTGAATCTTTGGGACACTTTGTTCAATCAAAGTTGATGTATATTATAATAAGACACTTGTCTCTTCAATATTTCTCACATGTGACACTGACATTGTGTTCAATGTGTTGTGCAACCATGACCAGTATCTGTTCCAAAATTATCCTATCACCTTAACAGAAGCTCAGTGTCCCCTAAGCAACAAGTTTTCCTCTCCCCACAGATCTTTGATATCCATTAATAAAACCTGAGTCTCTACATATTTTCCAATTCCAAATATTTCATATAAATGTGAACAGGTAATATCTGCCTTAATGTATCTGACTTGTTCCACCATCATAATGTCTCTAACTTTCATCCAAATTATAACATGTATCAATACTTAGTTTATTTTTATGGTTGAGCAATATACCAGAGTCTGGAATACACGTCAAATAGTAAGTCTAACCCTGAGGCATTGAAGGAAGAAATTCACATGTTGTAGGGTACAGAGTCTGTGTGACAAAGGTCTGGAATCAAAAGCCCAATTCCTTTCCGAGTATTTGAGGAGAATGGTATGACTCATTGACCTTCTGGAAAGGAAATTAAAGTGAGACAGACACATTAATTTCCCAAATGTGAGAAGTGAGGAAATCTTCTTCCCTCCCAAATTTATTTCTTATCCAGAAACTTGCCTACAATAACCAGGAAATGTTGTTGCTCCAGGGATGCCGTGGAGGTGGTGACGAACTACTCACTGACAAAACACTGCAGAGAAATGGAACGAAGTCGCCTTCAGGGCACCATCCACGTATTAATATTTCAATCAGTCAATAAGCATTTATGATGATCACTTAAGTGGTCAATGTCATACCTAGGAGTAAGATCTTTCTATAGGAGATTCCATATTGATTCACTTATCAAGCCATCTGAGAAGGCTTGAAAAAGAATGCTATGCTTTTTATAGTACTTCCTATGCTAGTGATTTCTATAGAATTATCTACTGACTTACTTGAGGAAGTTCTCAAGGTCATCTCTGCTGCAGGAGGACCATGAGAGATCACTGGGGTTGCGGCCTTTCACCCACTCTCCTGACATGATGTGGGACTTCCCAGCACAAGACGAGTGGCCATCATCATGGTTCATCCCCAAACTGTGGTGGGAGAAGGGAAAAAGGATACTTAAACCACAGGCTTCTCATTTCCAATTCCAGATGTGGACATGCTTAATTGTAAATACAAAAATTTAGCTGAGGTGATAACTAGTTCTTACAGACCAAGAATTTGAAGAAAATAGAACAAATATTTACTTACTTTGTAAGTAAAAATTTAGAGTACCTAATAGACAGTAGTAGTATTTGTTAAGTAAATAATAAATGAATGAGCAAAGGATTAGCTATGAATAGTACGGATCCTAAAATCTGAACTTTTGATTAGACTTACTACCTTCCTTCAATGTTCATGACGGAAGTATTTTATGTGTTATACACCCATGTCACGATGCAAGGGGCTTTGGAGAACTATCTAAGGTTTTGATGAATTGAATGTTGCAAATTGTGGCTTTTTGTATTTCCCATCACTATATTCGATTCCACCAAGATTATAGCTATGGCCCTAAAAGTTGCTTCTGAAGCATACCAGGATGCCTGCTTAGACATGGGGATGGGGAGTGGTCAAGTACTCTGAAGTGGACAATAATATTATTTGTATGCAAATGGCCACAGGAGAAAGCTGAGAGGCAGAACACAGCATACTAAATGAATCCATGTTTGTCAACCCATCATTCCTACAGCAGAGACATAGCATGAATAAAAATACCACCCTCTTTCAAACATTTCCAGGGAAAAGAACTTGTACTTTTAAAACATTCATTCAAAAATATTTACTAGATGGTTTCCAAATGTCAGATAATGGGTGAAAAGACAAAATCCCTGGCCTTAAATTCTGGAAAACTTGAAAAAGGAGAAAGATAAGAGGAAATAACAATTACAAATGAACAAAAACAGGTCATAAATGCTTCCCTGGAGTCACATTATTCAAGTTTTCCTCAAGTCTCTTTGCATCCTTCACCAATTCCTCTGCCTAATGCTTAAAGGCCAGAGTCTTACAGAGAAAGGCTCATGTCTCTTTCCTGCACATGTTGCATGTTCCAGGAACACCTGTATTCTCCCTACAGAAAGGCTTCCTTGAGTGACCTGGAGGAGGATCAACGACTTTGTTCATGATCTTGTAAAACCCTTTGCTGGTGCTCATATGCCCCAACTGGGCTGTCAGGAACCTCTGTGACCTCATTTTTTTATTTCTCCTTCCTTAAGTTGAGTGACTATTTAGTCACCTTGTGAGTTGATTTCAAACTCTAACAGCCCTGTGGAGCAGAGTAGAAGAGCTCTATAAGTCTTCTCATGCTCTAAGTCTTCATGGACGAGGCTAACTCTTCTTTCCGCTACAGAAGAGCTGTTGGATGGAACTGATAAACTTTCAAGCCTACTGCTTAATTATCGTGTCACTGGTGTACACTTACCAAGGATTAATCATTATTTATTCTCAAACTAATATCAAACAATGATGTTATATTAATTTATAAGATAGTTATATATGTTATATCAACCCAAGGACTATGAGTAGAAATGGAAAGTTATTTTTAGGGAGACGAATCTAGCTAGTAGGTGAAATAGGTTCCTGAGTATTTGGTGTAGGTCTTTTTTATAACTAAAAAAGACTGGAAACAATAGACATCTGCCCCACGCCCCCAACTGCTTCACAAAGATATTTTATACTTCTGCTCTATTGTAAAGAAAATTACATGAAAATTCAGACTTACTGGTGTAGATTCTGATGCAGAATCCCCCCACCAACACACACACAAACACAAAAAGGCTTTCACTTCACATAAACTGATTTTCAAAAGATAATTCTTTAAGTTAAAACAACACGGTGAAAACATCCAAGCATAACATCTTTATTTTTCTACTACACCGATTCTTTTTTTGCCAATTTACCAAGTTCCATCGTGTCAGAAATGAGCTTTAACAGCACTTTCTAGGGATGATAGTTAGCACATTCTCTCTTGGTTCAGAACTTTTGACCAAACTCCAGGTTCTCTCTACCAGACTTTCGTTTCCATTGACTTTTCCAACTCATGAATTTCTGTAGAGCCTCTTTGTCACAGTGACTGGCACATAGTAAGAGATCAATAAATATTTATAGACTAAACGATCTATTTAATATTTAAGAAATTGCCGCCAAACTGAAAAGGCTGCATCTACGACATTAGTGCTAATTTTGATGTAATAACAATTTGCTCAATACATTAAAGAGATGTTAAGTATGCATTCAATTAAAGTAAAATGAAGAACCAAAGCACTATCAGATAAATTTGATGAGAGTTAGAATAATTTAGATAAATTTCCAATAATTAATTGAACAAAGTGAGTTCAATTTTTTTTTAATATTAAATTACTTAGCTTGGAGAAAGACCTCAGATGACAAACTGGACAGATAACTTATCCAGACTCTCTACAACACCAACTTGAGAAACCAAGTGATATAAATGGTAGGGTAATGGATAAAGGAGCTGATTGGATGGCAATGGGAAGAAGAGACTGAACGGAAATAGTAAGGAAGGAGCAGAAAACTGTCCAGCATGACATGGACATTTTGAATTTCTGCAAGCAGCATTCCAGGGACAGCAGAAATGAGATAATTAATTCTGTTTGCCCAGGATTGCGCCACCACCCACACCAGTAACAGGCAACTAGAAAGAGGTGAGCTCTCCCTGACATGCATAATCTCTCAATGATTGCCCATTCTCTAACCCCTGATTCATAACACTGTACAACTCCTTTTAAAAAATAGTTATCCTTAGTTTTTCCTTCTTCCTGCTACCACGGTTTTCTTTTTGTATTAGTCTGAGATGACTAGAGAAACAAATTCATAGACACTCATATGTGTGTAAGAGAGAACTTTATATAAGTTAGCAATCGTACATTTAGACAACATCCCAGCCCAGTCCAGGTTAAGATATTAGCCCATATGTCCATTGCTAGTCTATAAATTCTTCTTCAGACTAATTCAGTCCATGCGATGATGCTGAATGCCGGAAGAAATAGTGGGTGGAAAGTCTTGTGGATCCAGTGGTGGTAGAAGCATCTCAGCACTAGTGTGGGTCTCCATGTGGCTCCTCCAGCTTCAGGGCTCTCGCTCTATCAGAGTAGCTCTATGTGGCTTGTCAACAAGAATGTCTCACAGGGAGTGTCTGTGTCTCACCTCCAGTGAGCTATTTCCTTCACACTTCCAAATAGGTTCAACAAGCTGCACCTGACTGACAGGATAGACTCCACACCTTCACAAGTTGACAGGAGATTAGGTAAATATCACTACTTTTTTTCCTGCCCCTTTTTTCTTCCTCTTCTCATGGCCTGCCAATGCTGCTTAAATGATTAGTAGCCCCCACTGGCACCCATTCCCCAGATTACAGATTCACATCCCTGCGGAGCAAACAGGCTGTTCCTGTGCAGCCGTGCTTAGTATCTAGTACTTTTACCAATAATGTATTTCCTTTATACTTTTAAAATTTCCCCCCTATATTTAATGCTTTTTCCTCTCACCACAGAACTTTTCCCCTCATCTTTTCATTTTTCCCCCTACTCACCTGGATCATCACTTTTTTTTTACTTTGTTTTATTTCTATTAATGAGTTCAGTGTAACTTGAACTTTTGCTTAATACCACAAGTTTATGCTACTTGTTGAAATGTTTGGATTTTGACTAGTTCTTTTTAGTTCATGACTCTAGGTAATTCTTCCATCTTTGGATACTTCCTGTATTATTTAATATTTTTTCCAGAGGACCCTTCAATATTGTAAGTTGAAGCTTGAATATTTTTTTCTTCATTTATATTTAGATTCAACCAATGGATTGAGAGAGTTTAAGGAAGGCTTAGGGACAATCAAGGAAACAAACTGTGTTAGTCTAGTTAGACTAGAGAAACAAATTCATTGAGATATTCATATGTATATAAGGAAGAGGTTTATATATGAGTACTTGTACATTAAGAAAGCATCCCAACCCAGTTCAGTTCAAGCCCATAAGTCCAATACTAGCCAATATATCTGAAACCAATTAATAAAGTCCTCTTCAGACAAATGAAACACATGCAATGATGCCAAATGCAGGATGATCACAGGCCAGTGGGTAGAAAGTCTTGGGACCCAGTGGCATTGTAAGCATCTCAGCACTGGCAGGGGTCTCTACATGGCTTCTCCAGCTTCAGAGGTCTGGTTGCACCAGGGTAGTTCTATGTAGCTTCTTCAGCTTAGGGCACTAGCATAATTCCATGTGTCTTGTCAGCTGCAATGTCTCCCAAGGAATAGCAGAGAGAGAAAAGTATCTCCCACCTCCAAAGGGGAAAATCAGGATTTTCCAGAATTCTCAGGAAAAGGCCATGTCCACATAAATGCTTCATTGGCTATGATCTGATTGACAAACTAGACTCCATCTCTACATATTTAATCCTTAAATTGACAATTATATAATTACCATACAAACAAAATGACAAAAGAATGAGGGGGGGACGGGGGCAGGGTCTCCACAAGAACAAATCGACAACATAAATGTAAAGCTAAAAATCATACAAAATAGAAACTAGAAATTCAGAAGATCAATACTGATATTTTAGAAATAGAAAACTTATTGGGAGTACAAAGGAGGAAAATGAATCAATGGAAGAGAGTGTTTGGGCTGGGTCAAATTAGGCAGCCCCTTGGACCAGGCACCCCTTTGCACCAGCCTCACAAGAAGGAGATGAAAAACCTGCTGAACTTTGTAAACTCTTCCTCTGGCATTTCACAGAACTTATCTCCCTCAAGTGTACAGCTCCTTCCCAGAGCTTATCTCTCAGGGCCAGATCTGTACAACCTCCTCCTTCAGTGTTCCAGAAATCGGGTCTGTGAAAGACAAAATATACTCACAAACCATATCCTGACTCAGACCCTGCAGCTGCACTATCAGAAGCCTCATTTCTCTTATTGGTGCACACGTCCTTAGCTCAAGCCCTGTACATATCCCATTGCCTCACTGCCAGGCGTGCCTTCCCTGGTCTCACTCTCAGGCCTTGGAACCATCCAGGCGCTCAAGATGCTCCTATCTCTCTTTCTCTGCTGTCTCTTCCAGGCCCCAAAGTCCTTCCCTACCTCCAATAAAGTCTATATTTACCTTTCATCCCTAATTAAGCTCTATCTCCTCTCTATGGTTCCATCTCAACCTCTCAGATAGCATTAAAAAATTGAGGAGAAATCTCCTAGTACAACTCAATTAGAAAAATAACCTTGAGAGTAATTAACATATG
>PVJH01012023.1:0-66236 GCA_004026705.1 Nesogale talazaci | reverse complement strand
GGAAGCAGTGACATTGGTAAAAGCTATGAAAGCAGAGAAACGACTTTTACACCTTGAAAAGTGTCTTCTAAAGCCAGAGAGTGTAAAACAAAGGCCTAAACCTAAAACAAAGCCGAGAAATATAAAATTGGACTGTGAGGACCTTCAGGATTATTTTGACAACCCACCCTCTTCAATAATAATAGTCTTCTAGGGAGGAGGCATTTTCTGGGGGCAATTCCTCTGTGGCGTTCTATTGGCAACCCTGTGCTTTTCAGCTTGTTCCTCTTGGATCTCTTCAGAACGGTAGGGTCTTGGTAATAAGGAGAAGCAGGAAACTGCTGGCTTTCCCTTCAATGACATTGCTTTCAGAACAACTCCCTCCACCGCTCAGATATGCAAGCATCAAATGAACAGCGGAAACTTAAGGTGAAAAAGTTTTTGTTTGAATTCTGAAGTTTAAGAACCAAGAGTAGCATCACAACCTTCTGCCTACAAAGGAGCTCTGTTTGGTCTTATTTCCCCATGTATCTTTTAACAATTACTATTAATTGGGAGTTAATACATACTTCATATCATTCAGTAGTTCAACCATATCAAGCAGAATGATACAATTGCTAACATGATCCATTTCCGAACATTCTTTTTCTTCCTGGACTCCTTAAAATCATCTCCCTTCTATCCCCTCCCTGTCCCCCATCTCCTGAAACCCTGATTCTACTTGCTGTCCCTATAGGTTCGTCAATTCTGAGTTTCATACACCAAAACACAGGAAAACATCTTTGGACTATTTCCTTCAATATCTGTCCTATGAAGTTTTACATGAAGGTCATTTGATATCTCCAGAAAAACACAACATGCAACCTGAAGTGCTGGGTTTTCAAAGAAATCAGAAGAACTATTTGTTGTAATGGTTTTTTAAAAACCCTGTGGTGGGAACAGTGAAGTAGTACAAACAGTCCCCAACTCACATGGATTCTGGGACAAACGTTTATTTGTAAGGCAGTCGTTTGTAATGGAGAATGTTTTTGCCCTTAGGAGCAGTGGTGTGGGTGCTGGCTAGACACTGGCATTTAGTCATGATGGCTTGTGTAACCCAAGGTCACACAATGAGGACAGAAAAACAACGCTGCCAGCGATGTGCAGTATAACTGACTTTCTAGAGTAAGCAAGCCCTCACGAGGGATGGCAACAGCTACGGCATGTTCCAGAATAAACATGGGCATCTTTCTGGTACATTCCTTTTGTCAGGTGATATAGGAAAACAACATTTCTGAATTAAAATAAGCATGCACAACTTAATGAGTAAAGTATAAAATTCCTGGAAAAATGAAAGGTGTAAAGCAGGAAACTTTAGAAATATCTTTGGTTGAGAGCAAGGTGCTTTGGTCTGAGGTCTGGAACTTCTTTGGCTTCTGCATTCTTTTATTGGACAAACCAAATAGCAAAGTGTAAGAAACAAAAGAGTTCAGCATTATAGCTCCAAACTTACCTGCAGCATGATTTAATTAGTCTGCTGGCACAATTAGGCAATGACAACTGCTGATTTCAGCTTTTCTTGATATGCATAAATTACCATTATGGTGAGACAGAAGGATCCAGAGAGCTCCAGGAAAGAGAGCCCTCTAAAAATGATGGGATCAGAGAAGAGTGGTTCCAGAGACCATACTATAAAATTAGCTATTAAAATAATCAGTCGACGCATATCTAACTCTTTCATCTGCAAAGTCCTTTCGTTACTTAGCAAAAGACGTGGATCTCCTATTCTTGTTCCCAGGTCTGTTTACTCTGGAGACCTAAGAGTAGGTGCAAGTTGCAAGGTGCAAGGTGAAAGTTGAAAGGGTTAATAGAAAAAGTATGTTCTCTGGATATTTCCATCTCTGAATTGGCTGTTTACAGGGGCCGGTCATGTTGTCATCCAGAATCTTCCATGTCAGTGAGTCCTCTTATTGGAATGAAGCATGCTTGAGAGTCTTGTCATTAACTTGATAAGGCAATATCTTGTCTGAGGTAGTAGACCTGAAATTCCTATGCCTATCTCCAAGGATTGATAATCTAGGAGCATTTCCTACTTACTGGGGTCCTTGAAAGGGCTAATATGGGCCTGACCATGGTGTGGTCAGGGATGCAAACCCACCAGCTGGTCAATGGGAAAAAAGATAAGGCTGTCTGCTCCCACAAAGATTTACAATCTTACAACATCAAGGAGCAGTTACACTCTGTCCTCTACAAGGTAGCTGTATGTCAGAATCAACTTGATGCCACTGGTTGGAGGATAGTGGAATCTTTAGCGGGTTTAATCACAATGAGCAATTTTACAAGTCCTTAAAAAGATATGTTCTCTGTAAATGAAAAGGTATGATTTAACAAATTCATGAAACAGACCTTCTGGCAATATATAATGAATACTATTGGAACGTTTTCTGTTTTAGCAGAGGGTGCAATGGCAAAGCATCAGAGAACAAAGCATGTAAAAGGTTAAAGGCCAACGAGGAGCTGCCACTCAAGAAGACACAGAGTCGTCAGAACCACAGGAGAGATCCAAGCTTATGTGACTGCATTTTGCAGAGGAGAGCTGTGCTCCTCTGGGGAGGGACACCTCGAACTTGGGAGATTGGTGTCACCCCCTGACCCTGACACGCGCGTGCGCGCGCACACACACACACACACACACACACACACACACACATTGATGGAGATTCTTGCAACTACTGCTGGCTTTACTTTCATTTCCAAGAGTAGAACCCAAAGGCTGTCTTTACGCCAATGGCTACTTGGAGAAGAGAATAAAGGACATGTGTTCCAGGTAAACGTAAGGAGACAGAAAGAAAAGGTGAAGGTTTCCTCTAGTCACAGTTATAACTAAGGCCTGCTCGACTTGGTGTCCAACTGTGTGAAGACAACTGAAACCATTTCAAGAGATGTTCAACATTCTCTAAGCCACACACATGAGGCGTTGGCAGTGCAGTACTAGAATTCTCGTGTCTCATGTGGATGGTCCACATTTGATTCCCAATCAATGTATCACATGTACAGCCACCACCTGTTTGTCAGTGGACAGTTGCATGTTGCTCTGATATTGAACGGAGTTCAGGGAAGGTTCAAATTAAAGTGGACTTAGAAGAAAGGCTTGGCATGCTATTTCTGAATACTAGCCAATTAAAACTCTAGGGATAATCATTGATTATTATAAATATCATGCATTGGGGTGAGCCCCAGTGGCATAGTGGTTGTGCGCGGGACTGCGGCCCACTGGGACGGAGGTTCTATTCCAACAGTGGGGCTGGGCCTCCTACTCCCACCACCAGAGAGCAGTGATGTCCCCCCCCCCAAAAAAAAATCATGCATTGCCAGGCAACATACTTTTCTTTAAATCATTATTTGAGGGCCAATGGGAAGGCATTTAACAACATCAAATTCATACATAGAACATAAAATAAAAAAACATCCAATAAAAGAATAAAACAACATAAAATAAATATTTCCAAACACTTACTTTTGATGATCCTGAAGAATTCACATCATATAGAGAAAACTTTTTGAAGTTTCCAAGCAAATACCTTCCTAAGTATAGTAAATCTCAATATAACCTAGTCCTGCCAGTCAAGGAGTGTGATTCAATTAAGTCATGGCATATATACATTAGTATTGTAAGTAAGATGTATTTAAGCCATGGTATGCATATGTAATGCTGAAACAGTTATTTTATTTTGAAATACTAGACTTGAAGAAAAGTTGCAAACCTAGGATAGAAATATCCCATATACTCTTTCTTCAAAATTCTCCATTGTTAACAAATTAAATAGCCATAGTATTCTTCTCAAAGCCAGGGAGTTAAAAAATATATATAACTCTGTCCAAGCATTCTGCATATCTTTTTCCTATTCTGTGACTTTTCTCATTGATGCCTTTTCCTTGTTCCAGGATCCCACAATGACATTAGTTATATTTCCATGGTCCCCATTTAATCTGTGACATGTCATCAGACACTCCGTGCCTTTGGTGGCGTTGACCCCTTTTTCTTTCTTCTTTAACAACATTTATTTATCTATTACTTATTTACTTTGTATTAATCCTTGATGCTGTTCATTTAATAGGCCTATTCTTTGCCTAAAGTTGTTCCTGGATCTGGGTTTAATTCCAAGATTGAAGGGTAATTAAAAGTCTCAATCTCAAGGTTGCACCAATAATCTAGCAGACGAATAAATCTGCTCCTTTTTATGATTTTGAATTTTTTCTACATGTCATGTCCTCCCTTTTTGCCAGGGACCTTTTATTTTGATCCTCATCAGAGTTCTCAGCAGTGGTAACGAGGCACTATCTAGTTGTAGCACTAGCACTATCTGGTTTCTGGTTAGTAGAGCGATGGTCCTCATGGCTCATTAACCCTTTGGACTACTTGTTTCCTTGAGTTTTTAAATTCCTTCATTCTTTGCTCTGGACATGAAGAGCCCAAGGTTTGTATCTTAGATGTTTGTTTGCAAGTTTTGAATACCCCACTTGCTACTTAACAACAAAGACAACATTTGAACCACACAAATTTGATTTTAAGTTCTCAAGTCCACTGACTCATTCTCCAAAGGTACTTGGCTAGGACTAAAATGTTTTCAGAACTTTGTCCCCTGTAAACTGTGGTATGTTTGAAGAGCATTTGCCAATATATTTTTTTGGTATGTTCTCTCTTAGTTTGGGTTTGTCAGATGCTTTGGAGTGATTTTCCTGAGATTAGGAATTTGGGGCCAACACCTCAAAGAAGTGTTGATGCATCATACTCAGTGCATCATATCAAGTGCACTATGGAAGTTTGTTTCATCACATGCTAATCTTGGCTAGAGGAGTAAATATGTAAAGATTCTCCACTACAAAGTTACTATTTTCTGATTCATAATTAGCTAATATAGTGAGATACATTGAGACTCTACAAATATTAAAATTTCTTATCATATATTAACTCATACCTTCTAAAATTAGAAAAGTCACATTAGGCAAATATTGCAATAATGATTGTAAGAAAGAATTACATTAATGGGTAACTCTGTAATAAAGCATGCATTTGTAGAGTCACAAAGAATCTCACTGCAAGATACTAACTAATTATTTTACTTTCTATTCTCTAGCCTATGTTCTAGGCACCCTGGTGGGGCAGTGAGTTATGTGTTGGGCTGTCTGGCGAGGTCAATAGTTTGAAGCCACCAGCTGCTCTTTGACAGTAAGATGTGGCTTTCTACTCATGTAAAGAATTAGTCTTGGGAATCCCAAGAAGCTGTTCTACCCGGCTCTCTAGAATTGGTCTGCGTCAGAATCCATTTGATGGCAGTGAGTTTGGTGTGAGGGTTTCTGCTTTGTTTTGAACATGCCCTCTATACCTTTTCATTGCAATTATTTGGAAGAGCTTCTCCTTCTCCCCCATTAACTTACTTATTGATTATTTACTTAAATCATTGATTTTTATCCAATATTTGATCATTTGCTAGGACAATCTTATAAATTCTACTACTGCTGCTGCTACTACTACTACTACTACTACACACACACACACACACACACACACACACACACCAGGAATTCCATGCATCCTGAGTTCCTAACAGGAGAAAAATGCTTGAGGAAAATAAAATCTTCTTTCCCCCCTCTAGATCTTCTCTTGTAACACAAGGCTTGAGTGATTATTTCATAAATACTGAAGAGAGTATGGGACAATGCTTGGTACTCTTCAGGATGATATAATTCTGGATAACCTTATCTTAGGCGAACAAGTTAAAGATACTCTTGATGGCTAGAGATAATCAGGAAACCAGAAGAGAAGAAGTTCAAAGAGGATATGTTTGATTAGAAAGATGAAGATTTGAACATTTTGAATACTCAGAATTTGCCTAAAAGAGAAGGGAACAACTTCTTTTCTTCTAATTGCATTCTGCCAGTGTTGCTTCCTGCTTCCACAGGGAAAGTGAAAGAATATAAAATCTGCAACTATTCCGTGTAGAAATGAGATTTTTCTCTGATGAACTATTTCAGAAGCACTTTTCTGAGAAAAACCCCAAACAAACAATTGTAAAATTTCCTAAATGTTCATGCTTTTCCTGGGTGAGTTATTCTTTAATGCTGAAAATCACACCCTCTTGCTCAAACTCATTTGGCCTTTTCTTAGAATCATTGCAACACACAGGACAGGATTGCGACTCTTTGTATATGTCTACATTTCCTGATATTTCCTACCAAAAAGTAAACTGCTTGTGCTAATGATATTTATGAGTTCCTTTTACTTTCTTAAGGAAGGCTTCTCATGGTGTCATAGAGGTATTTTTAAGAATATTTACTTTCTGCAGAGATGTACTAAAATATTTATGGATTTCATAACATTCATGCATAGGTTTGTTTCAAATTCATTCAGGATGTGCTGAGAGAAGTAAGTAGGGAATGTAGGAGGGCGCAAAAGGACAGCAGGATGACCTTTAAGACTTTTTAAAGTCTTAAACAATGTCTCAAATGAGAAACCATAAAGCAAAAGACTGACTGCTTTGATTAAGTAAGTTAAGGCTTTCTCCTAAGGAGTAGTGGAATGTGGTCAAATGCATATATATATATATATATATATATATATATATATATATATATATATAAAGCAGAATAAGAAAATATATTTGTGATGTTAAAGTCTAATGTCAGATTAGTATCTGGGAAGGTCAATGTACAACCTGCAGATAAGCAGCAACAACAAAAAGGATAGCTGCTAGCTGCCTCCAAAGAAAATTGGGTCATTGCAACCAGAAACAATTTAAAGATGAGAACTTTTTGAAAAATGGTAGACTCAGTAGGAGAAGTTCGATGCTATTAGTAGTTGGAGAAAAGCAAGTGACAACAGTCGGGGTATTGCTTTGTGGAACAGCAATTAAGGACTGAGCCGTGAAAATCAAAGTTACCAATTCAAATTCGCCAGGTATTCTGTGAGAGAGAAGACCCGTGGACCTGGTCCCATAAAGATTAATTTACTCGCTGCCACCAACTGCATCCCCATTTGTAGGGACCCTGTGGTCGTAGCAGAGGTGCTCCTGTAGATTTCTGATTCTGTAAGTATCTAAGGGTGTTTAAGTCCTCCTCTTTCTCCTGGGGAGTGCCTGGTGGGTTCCTGCTTCTGACCTTGAAGACTCAACTTTTACTCCCATGGGGACAGTTCCACTCTGCAGAACATAGTTATTCTGAGTTAGAATCTGTATGGTGGCCCACAGCAACACAATTTGCTCTCAGGTGTCTTAATGGTGCAATGATTTACAAACTCATCTGCTAACCCAAAGACTGAAAATTCAATTCCACCCCGAGTTGCCTTGAAAGAAAGGCCTGGTTTTCTACTGAATCATCATTCAGATTGACTATAACCAATTGGCAATGGAAAACCCCAGGGAGCACGGATCTACTTGGACATTCCTTGTGGTCACCATGAGTTGGGAGTGAGTCCACAGCAAATATACAGGTGGCTGGTACAGAGGTGGGTCTCCTGGTCCTCAGACCGGAGAGTGCTTGGCATTGCAGAGAGTAGTTAGTCTGATAGAAGTTCGTCTCATTTGTATGCCCACCCCTGTGACTCAGTAGCTAAGCTCCTGCATATGAGGGGGTACCCAAAACAACAGGAATATTTTTTTTCAAAGTCATGTATTTAATTTAATTTTTTTACAAAACAACCTTATATTTAAAGTCCTCTCCATTACATTTAATATATTTGTCAAATCTGCAGTTACCTTTTTGAAAACATTTTTCAAATTCATCTCTTTGAAGCACCTTTCTCCACCTCTTCAATGTCAAATTGCTGTCCTTACATGTCCCTCTTCATTTCTGAAAACAAAAAGAGAGTTCAAATGGAGTGAGGTCAGAGGAGTAAGATACACGGAGCAAGAAAGACATGCTCTTTTTTGCACACTGAGATACCTGTGTGAATAGGCACATTATCATGGTGACAAAGCCAACGCCTTGTCTGCCACAAATCAGGCCATTTTTTGCCACACACTGTTACACAGTCTTTTCAGAATCTTTAAATAGAAAGTTTGTTAACCATCTGACCTGGTGGAACAACTCCAAATGCACTATCCTCTTCACATTTAAGAGAAATGACCATTGTCTTTCTTGATCTTTGATTTCACTTGGTGAGTTTTTTTTTTCAGATGAGGTTATCCACAAATCTGATTGATGTTTGTTTTCTCATCACCAGTAATGATCTTGGTGAAAAAGTTTGGGTCACTTCAGAGCTGTTCTTTCAAAGCACAAAATATTTTCACTCAACATCATTCTTCCTGGTCAGTCAGAACCCAAGGCACAAATTCCTCAGTGACCTTTTTTGTTCCCAAATCTTCATTTAAAATTCTCCAAACCTAGCTCCAAGTTAGTCCAGATAACTTCCCCATCTCTTCAATGGTCAATTGTTAGTCTTCAAGCGCAAGTGCATACATTTTGTTAATGTTTTCATTCAGGAAGTTGCCAGATGTTCAGAAGGAGGTTTGTGGTCAATTGACATTTCCCTCCTTTTGAAAGAGAAAACCATTAGGACAGTTGTTCTCAACCTGTGGGTCACGACCCCTTTGGGAGTCAAATAACCCTTTCACAGGGGTCACCTAAGACTATCAGAAAATACCTATTTCCGATGGCCTTAGGAACAGAGACACCACTCCTCTAAGTGTCTCCAGACAGATACACCCACATGCGGATACACCCACATACTAGTACCTGTAGTGAAGACGGTTACCCATCCTACACCATACTTTAAGACAAAATTTCACTTATTTGTATTTAGAAATAAATATTTCATAATACATAATTACATAGTCTTGTGATTAATCACTATGCTTTATGTTCAATTTGTAAAATGAAAATACATTTTGCATATAAAATATTTACAAGATGATTCATAACAGTATCAAAATGACAGTGATAAAGTAGAAAGGAAAGTAATTTTATGGTTGGGAGTCACAACATGAGGAGCTGTATAAAGGGTCGCAGCCTTAGGAAGGCTGAGAACCACTGTGTTAGTACACTTGAGTTTTTCCCATAGTGTTGTCCTTGCAAGCTGCGTTCAACATTGCAAAAGTTTCTGCAGCATTTTTTCCTGAGAAGGAAACAAAATTTCACAGCCACACACTGTTCTCTTAAATTGGCCATCACAAATAAAAGAGGTTCAAGAGAAACTGCTTTTTATGGGAAAATTCACTGACCAGAGAGAATCTTCTCAGGCGATGAAACTGGGAGCACTAATTCAGTCGAGTTGCTGATGCTCACTTGCTGGGAAATCTGTGGACTACAGAAGCAAAGTTGGGTTTTTTTCTTCCTGTGTTTCCTGGGATGCTATTTTTAGATCCACAAGGATGTGCATTATAGCATTAATTTTGAAGATGGGTATTTAGAGTAACAAATGACTTGAGAGTTAAAGGAAATATTCAAATTAAAGATATGTTCCATACCTACTAAATGGTTCCAGAAAAGAAGATATAAGAAATACTTTTATTCATTTTATGAAACTGGGATAGCAGCAGTAATCAGAGATTTTCTTTCTGAAAGTTTGTCTCACATTAGAAGCGCTTGGGGGTATTGTATTTTCTTTCCAGATACTTTCACATTTTTCTACATGATTTTAACAGATACATGAAGCTCAAAGTAGAATTAAACATTACTTGCATCTTAATTTTAAAGTTTTTATCTTATTTTTTATAAAAAATAAATTCTCATTTTGAAGTAATTCCAGGTTTACCCAAGAGGAAAAAATATAGTACCAAGACCCATTTTACCCATGATCAGTTTCCCGTTGTGTTGATATTCTACCTGGCAATAGTATAAGTACCGAAATAGGAAACTAACATTTACAAATCACTGATCTATAGACCCTAATCATGCTTTGCCCAGTTTTTCACTGAGTCTTTTTCTGGTCTAGAATTTAATTTAGGATCCCATATTGCATTTAGATTCATCATCTCATAAAATCTGAAAGAGTTCCAAAGTCCATTTTTGCCTTTCATGGCCTTGAGAAGTTTGAAGTGTACTGCCCAGTTTTTTCAGAATTTGTCCCTTCATTCGGGCTTGCACGAATGGGTAAGCAGGTGACCTGTTAAACTGACATGTCGGCAGCTTTCATGTACTAAGAAGAGTCTCAGAGGACAGGGTTGGCTATCTGCTGCTGGAGGGTCACAACCTGGGACCTGTGGAGCTGTTCTATTCTACACGCATGGCATTGTCATGAATCAGAATCTAAAGTGGAAACCAGGAGCAGCAATAGTCCCTTAATAGTCCCTTGTGTAGTTTGGGTAAGAACACTACAAAGGGGTTCTCTGTTCTCCTACATCATACTGGAAACTACATGAGGCTGAGAGAGTTCTCATTACTTGATAATGTTAGCTGGGATAACTATCTAAAGCTGTTTCAAGTATTTCCCACCATGGTGTTACTGTTTCTACCATTGCATTTAATATGTATCTAATGGGGGAGTTCTGATGATGTGATATCAAAATCTTGAAGCAAATAATAGCTTTGCACATTATTTTAGCATCCAGTGGTGATTCTTATCTGTAGCAGTTATGACTATATTGTTTGCCAATTCTTAATCTTTTCTATTTCCCTATTTCTTCTACACTTACTAAATGGCTTTTACTATAAGAAAAATTTGTTCTTTCTTCCCCATTTATTTATTCAAAAGCATGTACGTGTGTGTGTGCATGTGCATGCATGTGCATATGTGTACATGTGTGTGTGTGTGTGGTTATTCCTGTAGTTTGGTGCCATGACGTTGGTTCCGATTCATAACAATCAGAACTCATAGCAGAAGAATGTAACACCACTCAGTCTGATACATGGATATCAATCCATATATAGACTCAAAGGTTTTTATATTATCTTGTGGGTAGGTCGTCCGTCAAATAATTATTTCAATTGATACTCACTTTGACTCAAATTCATTAGTAACAGTGTCTGCTAGCTAGCCCTGGCACTGTTTCGATATGACCCGTAGTTTTTAAGTGCTCATACCCAGGGTCTTCAAAAAGCTTGAGGAAAACATGGAACCGAAAGATAAAATATTTTTCTAAAACTTTAAAAAGCCGCTTCATGCTTTCCTTAGTGGCTTTTTAAAACTCTGTTGTCAAGTAGTATCCCACATTGCTTAATTCAGAATCATTTCAGTTCTGGCTCAGAACTGAGTAATAAACAGCTTATTCTAATGTGGAAGCAATTTTTTTTACAAACCCCAGGGAAGTATCTGTCTGGTATTTACTTTGAAGATTTGTGTGTGTGTGTGTGTGTGTGTGTACAGAGCATGTTTACGTGATAAAAGAATGGTGCTTACAAAATAAGCAAAAGTGGAGTCGTACATGACCCACAGACTGTGACTCCGTTTTTTCCAGCCATGGATTAGCTGAATAGGTTTACGAATAACAAGAAAACCCAAAAAACAAACCAAATATTGAAGTCTCTTTTAGTTCACATCCAAGTTTAGGCATAGGTAGCTCAAAGTTGATGTGGTACATTTGCTCCACTAATCAAGTCTGAATATAGTCTTAGTGCAGCTCGCTATTTCATCAGCCCTGTTTGCTCTTCATCCTCATCGTGAAAGTTGTAAGCTAGCACTTTAGCCCTTACCTTCACATTCACAATTAAAGAATGGGAGTCTCATGGCTCTTATTGAAACTTACGTGTTTACTATGTAACATTCTATTAAAATATAATATAGAAATGTGTATAGAAGATAGATGTGTTATGGTAAAAATGCTTTTGAAGTGAATACTTGGGTCAATATAGAACAAAAGTGGCATTTCATTAACTCTTGATGTGTTCTTTCCCAGAGACAGCCTGCTTCTACCCCTTAGTGGCAACTGTGACTTTAACCACAGGCCTGGGGAGTAGTGACCCGACATCTTCAAGGTCACCAGCTTGAAACCACTACCTGTTCTGCAGGATAAAAATGGGACTGACTTTCTACTCCCATAAGCAGTTAGTCTCAGAAATGTGCAGGGGCAGTTCTATAAGCCATCTATAAGATTGCTGTGCGTGGGCATCAAGTTGATGGCAGTGAGTTTGTTTTGCTCAGAAAGAGTGATAGTAGTAATCATTTCCCTCTTTGATTTACCTATCACTAAACATTAAGTGTGCTGAAGTTTCCATTTTACAGAAGCGAATCATACTCTATGTCTAATGTCATCCTTTAGCTAATTTCTGGAGGTTCGAGCTCATTCATTTTCAGTGCTCTATAGGATTCCATTCGATGGATTTAGACAATTTATCCATTCTATGATTGACAGGCATATCAATTGCTGTGCATTTTAAACCGGTGGAAAAATGTTGCAAAGAACATGCCTGGTGCATGGGTTTGGATGTATAGTAGGTCCAACCCGATGGGCCTCTCATAGTGTCTCATGCCAAAGCAAATTGTAACTCCGAACCATTGCCAGACTTTACCCCATGGACTTCAGGCACTTAAGTGGGTTGCACAGTGAAAAAAAATGCCTATACATATTTCCTGGCCTAAATGTATGGAATTGGAATAGGTGTGTAATAGGCTAAGAGTGTGTTTAGCTTGCTATGTGATACACATTGTCTATAGTCTTGCTAGATATTTATAAGGGTTCCTTAAGATTTCAAACATTGCCAACTTTTGCTATAGTTTGAGTTTAAAACTATATTTTTCAGTACTGCCATATACAATAATATAATCTCAATATTCTCCACTGTCTTCAAAATTTCTTGGCATAGATGAGTTCATGACTTCAGCATTGCACCAGTTTCTTCATACATTTCAAATTGTTATTTCATAAGTTTCCAGAATTTTGTTTTTCACCTAAGCTTACTGACTTGAACTTCTTCCTTTGTTTTGATCATTTCTTGGTCATATGTTACCTCCTAAAATTGCTGAACATAAACCAATTCACAAGTTATTGTGGACTTGTGCTTTCTTTCTGTCTTCTTTAGATGTTTTCTGCAACATTCAATATTTTAACCATAGAATCTTTCAATGTTGCTACAAGATGTTTGATTTTTTTTCTTTTCTTCACCTTGGAATATGTTGAATATGTATTTTCATTTTATTCTTAAACTCTAGGTCAGTATGCATTTCATTATAGTTCTTTACTTTGACTTCTCCGTCTTACCATTGCAATCTCTGTTCAACTGTTCTCATTTCTATTTCACTTTAGATAGTCTATATTTTATATCAAGTTTCAATATTTTCTGCTATCACTGTGATCTTTTCTCTCTTCCTTATATTTTAATGACCCTTTGCTTTCTTTATGTATGATATTTTGGATGTTATCACATAACTTCTCTGCTTTTCAGTCATTGGTGTTCAATGATCTTAAGATGGTCATTAAATTCAGGCTGAATATTCTCAAGATCATACTTGGGAAAACTCAAGAAAATATTTGAACAGTAATGACAGAAGGCCTTATAAGCTTACAGTGTTGAAAATAACGGATTTTACATTGAGGACTAATATGAGCTTGATCCAAACCATGGTATTGCCAACTGCCTCAATATGCAAGTGTAAGTTGGACATTGAATAAGAAAGACTGAGGAATAATAGATGCATTTCAAAGATGATGCTGGTAAAGAACATTGAAAGTATCATGGATCACCATACCATATATGTCTAGAATACTCCTTAAAATGAAGGATAAAGACACTTTTATTCATATTCTTTGAACACACCATCAGGAGGGTACATTCTGAAAAGAAGAGCATCATTATTGGGAAATTAGAGGGTCAGCAAGAAAAAGGGGAGGAGGACTTGACCCAACAGATTGACCCAGTGGCTGCAACAGTGGGCTTAAACATAAAAACCATCGTAAGGATGGCACAGTACTGAGCCATGTATTGTTTTGTTGTACATAGGGTCGTTATGAGTTGTTTCATATTTTTTCTTTTTATAATATTTTTGATTAACAGAAGTCTTAGATTTTTGCGTTGTGACCATTTTCATCAGTGCAACATTTGATGATCTGTCTACACTGCAAGGCCATGAATAGATAAACTTACTTTTATTTTTTTCCCTAAAAGTTTAGTTTGCCTTTCACATTTAGACCTTAGAACCACTGGGGATTGATTTTTGTGCTTGGTATGAAATAATGCTCAAATAATTTTTCCCACATGTATATTCACTTTTGTTGATGTTATTTATGAAAAATCTATCTTTTTCCATCATTCTGAAGTGATAACTTTAATGCATATGATATACTCATGCAACAATTTTGAGCTGTTCTATTCATTAATTACTTTATATATATCTTAAGATATCTGTATTTTAGTAAGATGTCCTTTAGTATCATAGCTTTGGAATATATTCTACTATCAAGGATTATATATATTTTTCTCTTTCATCTTTGTTTTCACAAATGTCTTCATTAATGTTCATATTTTGTATTTCTAAGATAGCACAGGCAGTACTGTTCGGTAAGTGTTGGACTGTTAGCCAAAATGCCAGCTGTTTGAGTCCACCATCTGCCCTGCAGGAGAAAGGTGAGTCTAGCAACACTTTTGAAGATTTACATCTCTGAAACCCTATGTTTACCAGGTATCAAAATCAACTTGAGGGTAGTAGGTGGTGGTTTTGCATTTCCATGCAATTTTGAAGTGACTTATCAAATAACATACACACAACTCTTGGTGTTTGGATTTAAATTGCTTTGAGTTTGCAAATTAATCTGGGCAGTACTATCACCTTTATGATATAGACTCTTCTTACCCAAGAAAAAGGTTTATTTTTCTTTTTATTTAATTCTTTAATGTTTGTCAATAAGGTTTACCAATTTCCTTGGTTAAATCTTTGCATGTATAGAGGCTACCCCTTTAAATGTTTCACATGCTGTTTGATGCTGGATACGAATATACAGTTTATTTTGCATTTTGATTTGTCTTTATTTATAACTTTGCTCAATTCCTTTGAGATAATGTCAGTCCTCTTCCTTCATTCCCAATGCTGATGACCTTTCCTTGTTTTACTGATCTGCTATTTTGTTATTGTTTGTTAGATCTCTCAGGACAATATTGACTAGGAGTGGGGATAGCATACTTTTTTCTCATTCACAATCCTAGAGTGAAAGATGAAAGGTTAGAATTTCTCACCACTAAGAACAGTGTTTATTATGTGATGTGTTAGTCTGGGTGGACTAGAGAAACAAATCCAGAAACACTCTTATATGTGTAATAGGGAACTTTATACCATAGAGTAATTATATATTGAGAAAGCATTCCATCTCAGTTCAGATCATGCCCCTAAGTCCAATATTAACCCACATGTTTGATATAGCCAGTGGGTGGAAAGTCTTGTGGACCCAGTGATGGTAGAAACTTAGCACTGGCATGGATTTCCACGTTGACTCCTCCAGCTTCAAGACTCTGACTGCCATCTGTGTCTGATCAGCAGGAATGTCTTGCAGAGAGGGTGTCCCACCTCCAGTAAGCTATTTGTGCTTCCATATGATGCTATCAAGCTGCAACCTGATTGGCAAGTTAAACTCCAACCTTTCACTCTTAATAGTCTCAAGTTGACACCAGATTATATAACTACCACACATCATCACTTGTCAACTTGACACTTTCACACAACTCTTTAACCATATATAATTTTTAAACAAACAACAAGAAAACCATATCTGTCCTGTACAGGATAAAATTAAAATGCATACAAGAACAATTGCCATGAGTCAGAGGTCAAACAAGCATCCACTCTCCATTTTTATGACTTATTTCTCTAATCTCCCACTCCTATGGGACCATAATGTGTTAGTCTGGATGGACTAGAAAAATCAAGACACTCAAGTGTGTGTATAATAGAGAACTCTATATCAACATGTAATTGCACGTGGAGAAAACATTCCATCCCAGTTCAGACTAAGTCCATGACATAGCAACCCATATGTCTAATACTAGTCTATAAATTCTTCTTCAGGTTCATATGACATTTGCAATGATGCCAAGTGCAGGAAGGTCTCAGACGCATAGGTGGAAAGTCTTGTGGATTCAGTGGTGGTGGTAGCAACTTAGCTCTGGTGCGAGTCTCCACTTGGATCCTCTATCTCCAAGGCTCTGACTGCCATCAGCATAACTCCATGAGTCTTGTCAGCAGGAATGTCTTGCAAGCAGTGTGTGTCCCACCTCCAGCAAGCTATTTATCTCTCTAACAACTCCAAATGAGGTCATCGAGCTGCGATCTGAACGATAGGTTAAACTCCACCCCTTCACTCGCAACAGTCTCATGTTGACACCAGACAATCTAACTACCATCTATAGCATTTAAATTATAGATATTATGAATCAGATTAAGGAAGCTTCCATCTACTTTAATTTTTAATTCCCCCCTCTTAATAATTTGTCAATGTTTTTATTACTGGGAATAAGATTTTCTTAATTAAAACTGTTTTTGTGTCTTAAATCAATCACTTTGGAGATACAGAATGAACAGATTAGGCAAGAAGAAAGAACTGCAAGATGAAGATATCCACCACATAGAGATGACCATGAAACCAAGGAACAGAAGCTGTAAAAAGTCAGCAGAGATAGAAAGTTGTCTCATAGAGTCAGAGACCTAAATTCTGACACCAGTAAGCTAAACTATGAAGAAATACATTTGTTCTTGTTTTTTAGATGTTATGTTTCTGGAAGGTGAAATCAGAGACGTGGGACTGAAGGAAAAGGAGCCCCATTTTTAAAACAGAAACATAAGTCAGAATTTTAATACTCTTTTGACAAAGAGCAGGAACCCATTGCTACCTATTTGACAAATTTCAGGAGGTGAGATATTTCTTGGAAATCGTTGATGTTTGCAACATTTCCTTATCAAATCATCATGTCAAGAAAATTATGGAACAAAGTGAGAAAAAGAATTATAGGTTTAAAAAAACAATGCATTAAAAGAGAGGGAAATGGGGAGGGAGAGTAGGCTATAGGAGGGCACAGGATGGGGAGAGAGGGGGAACAGAGGTGAGATGAGGGGAATTGTTTGGGGGAAAGAAGGTTCAGAAATGACCATTAGTTTTCTGAGATACAATGAAGAAAGCTACCTGACTCTGGCAGCTCCGTGATTTCAGGTCAACTTGAACTTGAATGAAAGTTTAGGGATGACATCCAACCTGTCAGGTTGCAGCCTGCTGATGACTCCTTGGGTGCATGGAATGGGGGAAGAAGTGAACTTTTTATAAGGGAGAATCAGTGAACTTCCCTCTCTTTCTGCCCCTACATCTCCCTGCTTGCTGGGACTCTGGGCCTGACTCCCGGGAGCAGCCTTATGTGGACCGCTCAACCCTGAGAGCGATGGACTTTGGCTCTACAGGTCTCTGCACTTACTGGTCTGTAATCTTCCAAAATCCTGTTTCACCTTTCTGCGTCATCCACCTGCAGCTAGGTAGGAAAAGGACCTCAACTGCCATTGACCTTATGGAATTGAGTTGGACCAAGCTGGGATAACTTTATGATGATAGAATTACTTCTTGATATAAAGTTCTTTCTTGTACATAGAAGAGTGTCATTGGCTTATTTCACTCTATATAACCCAACTAAACACAGCCATTATAAGAGAGACTTTTTACCTTAAAAAAGAAACAATCAAATATCTCAGTCTAGAAGATGTTAAAAAAAAAACCCATTTTATACCTTTTGCCTGACTTTTAACTACCTCATCTCTCTTCTTAATGAACCAAGAAATACCAACTTTATAAGGTTTAGGTTAAAATGAGATTTTGAAATTTTAAAATGAAATTCTGAACTACATTTGATTAATTAAAATAAAAACAGAATCATTTAAACAATGACACATTTAAAGTCACCTGTATTTTTATTTTAATAGATTTCTTTGAATTCCTTCTTTGAAGTTATTTCAAAAATCAGATATAAGGAACAGAAATCATTTCTACAAAGTTGTCAGAATAGATCTTCTTTATATGTTTCAAATGTGTCAAAATTTGCATTAGTTACTTTCCAGCTGTTCATTTCTAGTACTCTAGTTTATCTGACCCCTGTCTCCTCATCTCGAGTTAGAGCAATTTGTGATCTTTCATTATAGATTTATTTTGCTTTTTTTTTTTTTGCTTTTATGGGAGCCCCAACCCAAGAGTAATACCACAATCTTTATTTTTTGCACCAACATATCCCTTAGGGGATAGTTTCCATTCAAGCTGTAAAGAGTGCCTTGGGGCAACAGTCTCAAGGAATCTTGAAACTGATTTCTACCAGTCAGATAAATCCATCTCTGTGTTTTAAGAATTTGAGTGCTTTTGCCCATGTTTCCTTCCTTGCAGGCAGGTCTATCTGTGGCCCTTTATCAGAATGGTAAATGCTACTAGCCAGTCATCATCATACTTCAGTAGTTCTCACGGCAGATGAGGCCAGATGACTTTCATGTAGCCATATGACATTTGAAATAGCAAAAACAAATAGAGGACACAATGGTCCAGGAAAACTAGGCATGTGCTCTGAGATAACAGTTCCTTTTTTCAGTCATGTTGCTGGTAGGTGGCATTGAGTCAGCCCCAATACAGAGCAACCCTTTTTACACCAAGCAGAACACTGCCTGGTCCTGTGCCATTCTCCAAATTGTTGCTCTGCTGAGTCCAGTGATGCAGCTGCTGTGTCAATCCAACTTATTGAGGACCTTCTTCTTTTCCACCACTCATCCTCTTCAAAGGCCTGAATTCTTGTAGTCATCCTTAATCAGTGTCTAACATTCACATGCATTTGAGTACGATGCAATAGAGTACTATGACTTGGGTCAGGTGCCATGTAGTCCTCAAGGTAACATCCTTAATCTTCAAGGCTCTAAAGAGGTCTTGTGCAGCAGAGTTACCTAACATAAATTGTCCTTTGATCTCTTGACTGCTGCTTTCATGAGCATTGACTGGGGATCCAAGCAAGAAAAAAATCCTTGACAACTTCAATTGTTTCTCCATTGATCATCATGCTTTCTCTTGGTCCAGTTAGGATTTCTTTACATTAACTTGTAATCCATACTAAAGGCTACAATCCTTGATCTTTGTCAGCAAGTGCTTCAAGTCCTAATCACTTTCAGCAAGCACGGTTGTGTCTTTCAGATGTCCCAGATTGTTAATTAGCTTCCTCCAATCCAAATGCCACATTATTCTTCATATAATCCAGCTTCTCTCATGATTTGCTTGGCATATAGATTGGACAAGTATAATAAGAGGACACAACCCTGACTCACACCTTTCCTGATTTTAAACCAGGCAATATGCCCTTGTTCTGTTCACATAGCTGTCTCTTGATCCATATACAAATCTTATATGAGCACAATGAAGTGATCTGGAATCCCCATTCTTCTCAAGGTTATCCACAGTCTATTAGGATCCACACAGTCAAATGTCTTCATACAGCTAAGGAGTGACAAGTAACCAATTTTCTGGTATCTTCTGCTTTCAGCTAAGATCCATCTGACATCAACAATGATATCCCTGTTCCATCTCCTTGTCTGACTCTAGCCGGAATGCTTGGCATTTCCCTGTCAATGTACTGCTGCAATCATTATTGGATGAATTTAAGCAAAATTCTCTCAGCCTCGTTACTCTCAAAATTTATTGAGGATGAACTTTCATTTCTCTAACTTATTATTATTAACATTTATTATATTTGAGATTTAAAATATCTATTGTAAATCACTAAAATAACAAAAGTAAACCTATGTGGGCTAAGAATATCTTTAAGAAAACCACTATTTTAAAATTTTAATAAGAGAAGTAGCATTTTTATAGAATTCCTAAGTTCTTTTAATAGAAGACAAATGTACTTTCATATCTGCTTCTGCATTCAATGTGTTGTATTACTGCATATGAAAGAGGCCCTGGAAAACTTCTTTGTATGCTCATGAGAAAATGTCATTGTCTAAAAATCCCACATAATATTTTAGTATTTGTATTGGCGCTCTATTGCTGTCATAATAAGTTTACAAATTATTGGAAACTTAACTGCTTAAAACACTATGCATTTATCTTACATTTTGGGAGTTCCAAAGTCTCTAATGAGTCTCACTTGGGGAATATCAAGGTATTGGCCTTCTTTCTGAAGGCTCTAATGTGAATTCAATTTTTTGCCTTTTGCAGTTTCTAGAGACAGCTCACATTCTTTACCCTTTGCCTCTCACTCCCTCTATCTTCAAAGACAGCAGCCTTAGGCCTAAGCCTTCTTATGTTGTTTTTTTCTCTGATTTTCTCTTCACTCTTTAGGAATTTTTAATTACATCAGACACTTGTGCTTTATAAAGGGAACTTTTATTAATTTTAAGGCCAGCTAATTAGAAACCTAAATAAATTCCAAGCTTAATTTACCTTTGGCATTTAGGAAAGCTTCACAAAAACTGAGGAAAAGTGGACTTGATATTGGAATAATCTGAAACCGCTCATATAATGTGGTATGTTACAGATATAGAGCATTCGTATTTGGACTTTGGGTGATCAGTAATGATATGAAATCAGTTTTGACATTAAGAATTTCCTTTAAATGTTTCAAGGGCACTCAGAGTTCCCAGACTTAGCTTTGATAACTGTTCCTCTTAGGTAGTCTCCAAGCAGTTAATATATGCTTGGCCATTTACCTCACAAGGTGCTGTCCCCCGGCCCTCCTGCCATCCACAACACTCTAAGTATTTGTAATAATTGTTTCTAAAGTGAAGCCCTCTCCACTTCTGCCTTTCTGTAATTCTCAGCATGGTTGCAATGAGTGAGTGATCCTGATGTCAACATAACCATGTTTAATGTGAAAAGCAGAGGAGTCATGTAGCGCATGATATCAATCTTTAAATATTTAAATAGATGTCAATTTTAAAGAAGTATCATATGTATTTTACATTGTTCCCAGCTTTTGTGCCACCTTTAGGGACCAATGACTGAAAAAGCAAACTAAATTCAGGGATTCACTTGTTTACTTACTAATCTTGAATAAATAATTTCATATAGTTTTCACAGGAAGACTCCATCTTTCCTCTCTTTAAAAATTTTTTGAATATGAATATTTTATTCAAATTATGCAGTCAATATTCAGAATACATTTTAATATATAAATTAAAGGATTAAATCCATGCTTAATGTTTCAAAGGCAACACTGACTCCAATTTTCTTTTTTTTATATCATGACTTTAATGTAGAACTATACTACAAATATTTTCCTCCCTTCCCCTATTACAAATATTATAATTTCATTAATGGACTATTTTGTAGTGAACATGAAATTTAACAGCCACCTTTCTGCAATTAGCAATGAAATGTCTAAGATTAATGTTACTGTATGCTCTCAGAGAGAAAGGTCTTATGCAATCTATATAATATCTTATAATGTCTCTTGGTTTTCTTTCTTTTTTATTAATCATTTTATTGGGGACTCATATAACTCTTATCACAATCCATACATATGTCCATTGAAAGACAAGCACATCTGTACATGTTTCCCTCATCATTCTCAAAACATTTGCTTTCTATTTAAGTCCTTAGCATCATTTCCTCATTTTTCACATCCCTCCCTGCTCCACCCTCACTCATGAACCCTTGATAGTTTATAAATTGTCATTACTCTGTCAAACTTAGACTGTCTGATGTCTTCCTCCACCCCTCCTCTCTTTTGCTCCTGGAGTTACCCCAACATTCCAACACCTCCACTGCTGATTGGCTTTCCATAAACTTAGTCTGTGTTCATTTTAATCTGTTGCTCAGTGGGATAATTGGGGATGGAGTGAATGGGAGATTTTTTTTGTGTCACCATCTTATTCGAACTCTAGCCTCCTGGAATATACCTCTCCTCTTTTCAGCCCTCAAGGATACATCTCATACTTCTATAAAGTTGACAGCCATTCAAATATTTAAAGATTGCTATAAGACTCCACGTGACTTTTGTTCTTTCCACATTTAGCATGGACAGACACTTCTGAGAAACGTTAAGATGAAATCAACAATGGCAATATTTGTCCAAACTACCTATCCTACCTCGCCTAGCATGAATATAAGCTTTTACACAAACGTTCTCGATTGCCTCTGGCATTGTGAGTTAGATTTGGGTGAGTTTGAAAGCCTTCATTGCACCCCAAAAAAAAGAAAAACAACTCACTGCCAGCAATTCAATGCTGGCATATAGCCCCTCTGTAGGACTGGGTAGACCTGCCATGTTGAGTTCTCAAGAAAGTAACTCTTTAGGAGAGAAGGAAGCCCAGTCTTCCTCAGTTAGAAGTCCAAGACATAGTCACTATGACACCATCAGAGTGTCTATCATATTAGAGTCTAGGTTTCTTGAGGGAGAGAACTTTCCTTCATTTATGCCTACATTGTACAGATTTTAGTATCTATTAGAGAAGAAACCAACAATGTTATTTGAATAAAAGAATGCAAAATTAGGGGCATAGTCTCTTGCTGAAGCCCACAGTTATCCTTGGGTTCAGGCACACATGAATATATTTTGAGGATCATATGTAGGAGGCATAAGGACAAAAGTCCCTGCCTGTAAAGATCTCAATGTAAGAAACTCCATTCTGAGGAGAATGCCAAAGAGGAAGTAACTATACTGAAAATCAATCTGATGAAGGAACCACAAGTAGATCAATAAAATGCCTGCCCTCCAGGCTACTGTGTGTCTGAGGGAGAAAGAACCAAGGATGAAATGGAGGATAACATTTTGTGAACATCCATACATACAAATCGGTAGTAAAGAGGAGAACCCCTTTGGGACTCGTGTTCTAATAAACCTGACTGGATTGTTGCATTCTCTCAGTTTTGCAGAGATCAGCAATCTTCACTAAATCACCATCTGCTATTTAGCATAGACTATCTATCAAGACTTGTATTTAGATGGAACCAAGATCTATTGTCTGGCACCCTCAACACTGACAATAGTGATGTAACTAGAAAGAGTTTTTGTTGATGAAGTAATGTGGAGACCACATCTGACCTCCAGCTTCAATGGAAAGAAGGAGAATTCAACTTCATACCAGTCCAAGGCTGATTATCTTCTGTCCTTTATTCTGAAACCAATTGTTCCTACCACTATACTCTACTCTTCTGAGTTCAAAAATTGATTTTGTAATGCCTTAATTGGTAATCTCTATTTTCTCTCTGGTTCTAATATACAGTGCAAGGGCTAGGTAGAATTCACAAACTAAATTCAAGATGCAAAGTTTATTAAAGAAGCTGATAAGTTATAATGCCAGTGAGAAGTGAACAAGGTTGCATTGCTTATCAGGACAAGTTACAAAGTTTCAGTTCTGCCAATAAAAACCCAGAGTGTCATTTCACTGTAAGCTTCAACCTGAAGGAATTCAGCTTCAGCTCCTTAGGTCAGAAAACCAAGTTCCCTCATTTAATTTTCTGGTGATATCCCAGTCCAGTAAGCCTCAGCCTTAAGGCACTCAGTTCCACAGGCCTAGGTCAACAAGTCCAACTTCCCTAATTAAGTGCCCAGAGGTGTCCTACTCCATAAGCCAACCTTTTGAACAAGAGCATTCAACTTGCTTTGTGGGAAGCACTCACTTTCCATCACTGTGATCCATTACTGTGCTTTGATATCTGGCTGTGTTGACTGCGTTCATCTGAGGGTATAATTGTCATCTTGATCTAGGAGGTTTACTGCACAGGGATCTGTGATAGTTACATAATCTGTTGTCAATTTGAGACTTAACAATTCACTAACATTTCTGAGCACTATTTGTCATGCCTCAGCCTTCATTCAGGGGACACAAAGGTAAATAATATAGCTTCAGTTCTAAAGAGCTTGAAAAGGGGGTATTGACATAACATTAAGTGCGATATAGCACAGGTTCAAAGAGTACCTCAAAAAATGATGGGTCAAAGGGGAATGTAATTATGATACATGGTTTCCAATTTCACAGTGTTGAAGTTTCATGTTCTGCTTAGATTCTTGCATGATAGGGGTGACCTCCGCCTTACCAATATGGAGAGGGACTATAACCCCCCAAAATCACAGCAGCACTTAAAATCAGGAGATGATGTAGATTCTAGAATTCCAAATCATTTATATCTTACCTGTGTCATCTGGGGGGTCACTGAAATTCAGCTTCTTGGTTTGTATTCATGCACATTGTTTTGTTTCATTACCCTTATCTAAGTAAATGGGATCATGTCGCTTCTCAGCCTGGGATTATAGTTAAAACTCAAACAGCTGCTATATGTGTGTCAAAGAAGAATTGCATTTCATTAGGTTTTCAAGACTGTGATCTTTTGGAAGAAGGTCACCAGCCCTTTCTTCCAAAGTATTGTGGGATAGGCTGAGCCCACCCAACGTCAACCGTGGATTTGAAATTTCAAACTTTCAGTTAGTAGCAGAGCACCACTCAAGACTCCCTCAAGCTACGTTGGTAGCTGCCATGGAGTTGATTCTGATTCACGGAAATCTCATGGTGCCTAGCAGAACCACCGCTATGCTGTGATCTTTGGGAAGTAGATCAACAGGTCTGTCCTCCCAGACGCTTCTGAGTGAGTTTGCAATGGACACCTTTAGGGTAGTAGTTAGTACGTCACCCTTTGTGATACCGAGAAATCATCTCCACGCTGTCTCACTCAAAAACCTTGCCGCCATCACAATCTATTCTGACCCAGAGTGATCTGGAGGGTCACTCAAATCGCCCCTGGGGGTCTTCAACAGTGTAACTCTTTTATGGAAATAGAAAGCCTCGTCTTTCTCCCACAGAGCAGCTGGTGGTTGCAGACTACTGACTGCTAGGTTAGCAGCCCAAAGCATCCCCACAAGGCCATGGCCAGAGGAAAAGGACACTGAGAATGGAGTCGACACGCACCAAGTGAGAAGATTTATTAACATGAGCTGGATCACTTTTCAACCCTTCCCTGTTTCTCAGGGTTTATTTTCATTTGCTTTAATTTTAAAATAAGTCTAAAGAACAAAATTATCTCCTTGGGGGGCTATGTAAGTAGATAGAAAGGAGACTTATTCAACTAAAAGGAAATAAAAGAAAGGGAACATATCTGTTTTGTGGCCAGGAGGTGGTCAGGAGAGTGGTGAGCTCACTGTTGTTGTTTTTTTGTCATGGTCTCATTAGTAGATGTTGAAAACAGTGTAATCGTCCTTAAGCACAATCTTCAGCTACACTTGCAGGCAGCTGGAGCCCCAAATATACATAAAAGGGCCCTGAGCAGAAAATGTATTTGGCAAAATATTAGCTAATGCACTGGGGGATGCTGGGGTGCCAAAGTTATTCTGCTGGGAAAACACCTGCTGAGTAATATTTCCCCAAAGCCCTTAAGTTTGCTTTTGGCAAAACTTTTACAATTTGATACCAAAAAAAGAAAAGCCAAAACAATTTTGAGTGACAGGAGGCCTAAAGTAGCATTAGTTTTTATGACCCCGAAACTCTGGATGGTAACGATATGCAGGGGAAGCCATAGCTGGGAACTTTTATTTACTTTATTTGCACAGGTCCATTTGGGGGTCAATTATTTGGTGAGACTTCAAGTGTGAGTAATGATGAAAGTCGAGGGGGAAAGGTGGTTGGAAGACATAGGAGGTAGGGAAGAGAGACTATGACCAAGAACTTCTCCAAATGCCAAGAATAAGTACTAGGCCCTAACAAATAAACATATTGTGCGTGAGAGAGAGATTGATTTATAGTGCAATCATTAAAAGGAGTCCATACTCTGTAGCCAGAGGCTGGTCATTCAAAGTGTACTGGCACAACCAATCAGCAACAGGCCGCGTATTAAAGTCATCTTATTAAGGCTGGGTTCTGTAACAGATGCTGCTGCTCTGACTCTACCCACTGGGAGTGCCAGCATTAACATAATAGGTGAGTCTCCAAACAGCTCAGGACTCATATGTATCAATACCTCCAGGAAGTTTTGTAAACTGGGACTTTAAATTCAACAGAAGAATGGCATTATACATTTTACTAATCACAGTGATAGGCTAAAGATCTATGTATATATTCAAGTATATGTCAGTTCTACTCTGTAAGACACTGGACCACCATGAGTCAGAATTAACTTAATGACAATGGGTTTGGCTTTTAGTTCTTTGATTCTAAGCCTGTGTAAGGTTCCTGGGTGACACAAGGGTTTTGCACTGCACATCTACTAACCAGAAGAATACCCTGGCCATCTGGTTCTGTAAGCTTATAGCTGCTTAAAACTCAAAGAAGTGCAGTTCTACTCTGATATTCTTCGGGTTCTCAAGGGAGATAGGTTTTGCTTCTTCAATGTATAGGCGTGTGTGTTTGTATATAGCTCTCTGTCCATCTAAAGAACCCAGGAGGCACTGTTGACTAAGTGTTCGATTGCTAACCTGGAGGTCTGTTCCTCAGGAACATGATTCAGCTATGTTATCCTGTAAAGATTTACAGCCTTCGAAACCCATTATAGGGTCACTAGGAGTCTGAATTGATTGATGGTCGATGGTATGGGACTTAGACCAATCTATCTATCTGTCTATTTAGCACTCAAGCAACTGACCAACCTATATGCTGATGTCTGCTTCCTCACTGAAGTGAGGAGCATAGTCATAACTATGACAGTGTGCTTAACTGATAAGGATCCGTGTCGTGGGTCCCCTGTTTCAGTTTACTTTGGGATGTTCATTTTCTATTGAAGGACCTTCACATTAACCCTGAAAAAAAGTTTTTGTTTTTGTGTATTCATTGGATAAAGTAGTTTGGGAATATTATGATTCTAGATTTCTATACTTGTATTTTTGCTTGTTTTTTGATTTTCCAAAAATGACTAATCGATGCTGAACTTGCTATGCTCTCATTAGTTTGATCACTATTTGTCAGAATCACCTTGATGAAACCCAGTAACGATGGACAGAAGCACTTTGAAATAGCACTTGTAAAAATACAGTATTGGGAGTTGAAGGAGAACTTGGTGATCATTAAAACTCATCTCCTCAGTTCATCCTAATAAAGATGGTTGTTGTTAGGCTCCAAGTCTTGACTACCTGTGGCAGTCATGTGCTTTTGTTAATCTCATGTTTGAGATGTAGGGGTGGAGTCTACTCTGTTAATCTGGAGATAGCCATTGGGTAGCCAATGAGGCCTCCGTGTGGGCATGGCTTTCTCATGAGTTGCTTCTGCCACCACTGGATGCTGTTGATGGACCCTGAGGCCTGGAAGCAAGGAGCCATGGGGAGACCCCTGCCAGCACTGGGATTCTCCACCCACTGACCTGTGACTTCATGAGTCGGAAGGAGATATTATAGACTGGTATCAGGCATATTGGCTAATATCAGACTTATGATTTTGAACTGGACTGGGTTGGGATGCTTTCTCAGTGTTCCATTCATTTGTATATAAACCATTCCCTTATATCCATATTCCTGTCTATAAATTTGTTCCTCTAGACTACCCGGACTAACACACCACCCTAGCACAGCAGAAATAGATGCCCCCAGTCCTGCGCCATCCTCACAATCTAGCTTATCTTTGAGCTCACTGATGTAGTCATTGACCATGTCGAAGGTCTTCCTCTTTTCCACCATCCTTCTACCAAGGCATTCTCCAAGACCTTGTCTCTCCTTGATAATATGTCCAAAGTATATGACACAAAGACTTCCCATCCCTACTTTTCAGAAGTGTTCTTTCTGTACTTCTTCCAAGACAGATGTTTGGTCTTTTGGCATGATTCTTTCAATGTTCTTTGCCAGCATAATAAATCAAACACATCTATTCTTCTTTGACTTTATTTAAAGTTCAACTGATGTCATAAAACTGATATCATAAGGTACTTAATGTGCATTCATTACATACATATTTAGAAGAAAAACGAATTTTTAAAAATCATTACATGATAGTCTTTTCATTATGCCACAAAATTCCTGATCTTCAGTATATTTCTAATTCTGTAGCTATATTGAATATTATCTACAAGTATGTATGCAGTATAACAGAGAAACTTTGTTCTGTCTTCTCACCACACTTACAATAGGTAATAGAATGAAGAAAATGTTCTAAAATTGGTTGTGGTGATGACTGCACCACACTTTTCAATATACTTAAACCACTGACTTTCATGATATTTGAATTGTATGTCAATAAAATTGCTAAAAGTAACCATAGCTATCGTCCCTAGAACTATTCATAAGACAAGAGTAAAAGAATTCTGGGAGCTAGAATGAGGAGAAAGCCACTGACTAGCATCTCCAGGCATAGGGAACAGCAGCACATTGAATTCCCTGGGTGATCTTTTTATTTCCATATGCAGAGACCTCTGCTTTTGAGCCTTCTCAATGACAGCAGCAAAGACAAGCTAACTTAGCCCACTCTCCATAAACAAGGGCCCTGGTAGCCGGACTGTCCAAAGCAGCAGTGCAGCCTGAGCAGACCCACTCAAACATCTCCTTACATTATAACCTATATGTTCAGGATGTAAGCAATTAAAAATCATTCATCTCTCAACAGCCAGAAAACCACAAATTCGATGAGAAAAAAAATTTACTAAAGTCAATAAAGATGTTGACATGATCTGACAAGATTTTATAGCAGCCCTCATAGAAATGTTTTAGCAAATCACTACCATCGGTGTTGATGTAAGCACCTTACTCACAATGGCTGAAAGTTAGAAGTAATATAGAAAAATGGATAAACCATTATTCAATAGGTTATCACTTAAATTTATACAATCCACCACCCAACAACAGAACAATAAATAGTCTTTTAGAGTAGCCATTGAATGATCACCCAGAGAGAACATAGACTGCTTCAAAGAATTTTCCTCAGTTCACTTTAAAGACTTCCAAACAAGCAAAGTGTGCTTTCTATGTTTATAATGAAATAAAACTAGAAATCATTGGCAATAGGAAAATCCACAAATAATTATTTAAACAAAGCAGCACACATCTAAATAATTCATAGATCACAAAATAATACAACAGGAACTTTAAAATACTTGGAGTGAAAATGAAAATAGAATGTGACAAAATTTGCAGGATGCAGCTAAAATAGTGCTCTAGATGTGAGAGAAACATTACAAATCACCAAGATCAAAACTAAATATGACGATGGTAACATATCCTACAACTCTTCAAAAGCTAACAATGGAATACTACTTTTCAGACATAAATTCACATTTGAATAAATAGATCAATTACTCAAAGCTGCATATGACCAAAGCTCAGACAAGATGAAATATATTATCAGTGAAACTAAGCTCACTGCCATTAAGTCGGTCTACTCAAGAGAACCCTATAGGACACAGTTGAACTGCCCCTGTGGGTTTCTGAGACTGTAACTGTTTACAGGAATAAACAGTCTCATCTTTCTTCCTCAGCGTGGCTAGTGGTTTTGAGCCCCTGACCTTGCAGTTAGCAGTCCAACTTGTTATGTAGTCCTACACCCTTGTAAACAAAAGTGAATAAAACAGAACAAAAATCCCAGAATTTCTCTGGGAAAACTTACCAGATATCCAACACATCTTTAATTAGAATTTCACACAATCTCGTCAGAAAGAATTCCATATAATGAGGTCAAAATTACTGTGATACAAAGAAAACACAAAAAGGAAAATTAAGGAACCATTGCACTCATGAATTTAGATGCAGAACTCCAAAACAAAATATTTCAAAATTGAACAGGTAGTGTTATATGTAAGAAATATTTACAAATAAAAATATACCACAAGCTAGCACGATTTGTTCCAGTTGCAAAAGACTGGTTCTATATTTGAAAATTAATGTCATGTATCATATCAACAGGCTAAGAGAGAAAAATTACATCAATTATATATGAAATAAAACAGGGAAATTGAAAAAGGATTAATTTTATTGTGGGTTTAGATATGTACAAGTTCACCAGGAGCTTCGATCTAAATGTATTTTGTGCCTTGAGATTTATAGATTTGCAGTGATGCCCCTCCCCCCCCCCAAAAGGAAACAAAAGAGATTTATAGATTTCGGAACTTTATGGGAGAGTTCGTTCTTCTATGTCCTCTGGGGTTTCTTTGACTCAGAATTAACTCGGGAGGAATGAGTTTGCATATTTTAGTATTTAATTTGGGGGGTGTGGGAGGTGGAGGTGGTAAATGGTTTCACTTTGACTGCTTGACAAAAGATTGGCCATTTCAACTCTAGCAGTACTGCAATAGAAAGGTCTGGTATTCTATATGTGCCAAGGTTACAGCCAAGTGAGTCTTTTTAAAAAAGAATCATTTTATTGGGGGCTTCCACATCTCTGATAACATTCCATACATCATATGTATCAAACATCTTTGTACAAATGCTGCCGTCATCATTTTCTAAACATTTATTTTCTAATTGGGCCATTGGTGTGAGTTCCTCTTTTCCCCATCCTCCTTCCCTTGATAAATTATAAATGGTTATTGTTTTATTATCTTACACTGTCTGCTGTCTCCCTTCACCCAAGTTTCTGTTTTTCATCCCCTTCGGGGTCAGGGAGAAAGGATATAAGTTGATCTTTGCGATGGATTCCCCTGTCTCTCCCCACCTACCCCCTACCCTCTTGGGATCGCTACTACCATGGCTGTTGGTAGGGTGGAAAGTATCTGTTCTGGATTCTGTGTGGTGAAAGCTCTTATCTTCACTAATGTGCATACTCTGATCTAGCCAGATTTGTAAGCTAGAACTGGGGTCGCCATAGTGGGGGAAGGAAACATTAAAGAACTCGAGGAATGTCGTGTGGTTTGCCTTTGCTATACTGCCTTCTGGCTAACTCATCCTTTCCTTGACCAGTGAATCTTCTTGAACCATTCTACTCTGTGATGCATAGGGTCACCATCAACCTCAGGGAAATGAGTAAGAATTATCCTTTTCTAGCTTTTGACTCTTAGACACTCGACCTCTAAACTTCTCTTCAAATCTTCGTACTCGCAGCCCCAGCTCCCTGGATGAGATGGAATGGCACAGTGGAGACAACAAAGCGCTCAAGTAAAGCAGCAGGTATGAGGATGGTGCAGGAGAGGGCAGTGTTCCACTCTGCTGTTGGCAAGGTGGCCATGCTTTGGCATTGACTCAAGAGCACCTACAAATTACAACACAAATGAAGACGGTTCTATCCTGTCTTATAGGTTTGCTATGAGCTGGAATTGATTTTAATGACAGAAAATGTGGGTTTGGTTTTCATAAGAATTCTAATTAAGTGATATAAAAATAAACAGATTTTTAATAAAAACGTGGTCTGTTATCAACTGTAATTTTTTTCTTTTATTATAAGGCATGCCAATCAGATATAAAGCTAATCCTAAAGGGTATTTCAATTATTCTACAGTCTATTTCATAGATTGGTTAAATGGAGTTAAAAAATCTGTAAGTATGTGGTAGGGGCAATGGTCTATAAATGATTGAGCTGTAGCGGATAGTCTTTCTGCTGAGCAACGTTATTTGGAGTGCATAGTACTAGAAATGGGACTGGTGTAGTTTAGGTATCAAGGGGATCTCTCATGAAAAGACAGAGCTGACTCCAAGAACTGTTAGAGAAGTCAGGATTTCTCCTCACTATCGACTGACAGAATGCCCTAAAAGAGAAGCTTCTTTGACTGAATTTGCCATCAGTGTAACTTGAGTGATTTGGCTGAGGTTCTTTTGTTTAGAAAATTTCCTTCATGGCAGAACTTTTAAAATAATCTCTGTTACTGTCACATGTTCCAAAAAGGTTTTAACCTTTGACTCACTAACCTGTTTCATTGTGGCATACCCTCAGAAGGTTAAGGACCCAGAAATAAAAGAAATACTGAAACTCTGCTACTTTCAAGCTTCTCGGTCTTCAGAGAAGGCCACAGTATTGGGATTATAAAGTTATGCACAAGTTTGTATTCTTAATTAAGATAAAAATGCATGTTTTTATAACTGTTCTTAGTTTATCTGTGTGTTTACTTAACAATAGATCTATATAATATCTCCAAGTGTTATCGCACTGGTTCTTAACCTTTCTAATGCCATGACCCTTTAATACATTTCCTCATGTTGTGGTGAGCCCCAACCATTAAATTATTTTTGTTGCTGTTTCATAGCTGGAATTTTGCTACTGTTATGAATCGGGAAGCTCCTGTGAAAGGGTTGTTTGACCCCCACAGGGGCCACGACACACGTTGGTTTATAGTGTTCATAAATCCTATGTATTTTCAGATTCTAATGTAAAACATTTGTGTGGGAACACAAGTCTCCATCTGCAATCCATGTGATGTTTAAAATATGCTTACTATTTACTAAGGACAGCATGTTTCTCCTATCTGAAGACTCGGGTTTAGAGATGATTAATATTTTGTAGGATTTTTTTTTCCTTCTTGCTGTTTAGGACCTTTTGACCCATGTTAAGAGAGAAGAGTCCCAATTATGGCTGAAGATGAGATTGCTGAATTCCAAGCAGCAGTGTCTCCTCTTGAGCTAGTTCTTCCACTCTCTTCTATCCAATGAGATGACATGGGAAGTAAGCAGTGTCCTCTGATGACTGTGAGTACAATAGAGTTGATTAAAGTGTAGAATTGTCTTTGATGAGAAACTCTTGAGATAATTTTCTCTGATTAGTTAAATTGCCTTTCATTCCTAAAGCTTCCTTATTAATCTATGGTCATTCTTAGCATCTTCATCTTAACATAAGTCCCTTTCATTCATACCTATAGCTCAGATTGGCTCCTAAATGAAAACTAGGGTACATTAACAAACTGAAGAAATTTCGTTCTCTTTTTTTTGTTTTTCTTGGGGGGGGGGGGGCATCACTGCCCTCTGGTGGGAGTGGGAGGCCCAGCCTTGCTCCTGGAGAGCTACTGCTGGATTTGAACTGCCAAGCCAGTGGGCCGCAGTCCTGCACACAACCGCTATGCCACTGGGCTCAGCCAAAAAATCAGTTCAAAAAAAAATAGTAAAAACATAGAACAAGCCCATAATTTGAAGAGACCCTAAAGATCATCTAGTTCAATATCCTCCTTTTACATAGAAAAATAATATCCAGCTTCCATATGTCTTTATTCTAGTTAAAGGTCCAGAATTGCGATTTCATGTATCTTCCATACATGATATTAATGTTAATGCCATTATATATTATTGCCCAATGAGTTAATGAAGGGGGGGGCCTCCACATAGGCAGTGATGCTTAGTGGGTTCTGGTTTTAAAAGTTAGCTCTACTGTTTGGGTGCAAATGACTTAAACTTTCCCCGCCTTCGCTTTCTTATCTGTAAGATCGTGTTTATATTCTCACCAAATTTATAGGCTCAAATGAAGCAAGACATAGAAACATGCACAGTGTTTATCACAGGACCTGCTTTATATTATGAGCTCACTATGTTGGAATGATCACCACCCTGATTTCAACAAGTGGAATTCAGTGATTTTAACAGTAAGAGTGTTATTTTCTCAACAGAAGGATTCAGTAAGTCAAACTGAAAAAATAATGCTGTTATTGAGTTTATTCTGACTCACAGAAATCATGAGATTCACACACACCATTGCCATCTCATTTATTTGGACTCAACACATTTCTACCCAAAGAGTAGAGTAGAAGCATCCCTTTGGAGTTCATTGATTCAGACAATGTCATCTTTCTCCCTCAGGGTGACTAGTGGGTTTGACCTGCTGACCTTGCAGCTGGGTACTCAACAAATAACCCTTTGTATCAAGAGAGCTTCAAGTAGCAGGTAGAAAGAAGAATGCTGACTTGTAAAGTGCCTTAAACTATTGATGTTAAAATCTAGCCTGACTCAGTTAATTGGAGAGGTTTTCTCTAAGCTTTAGATAAACTTTACCTCAAACTCTTGGGACAGCAAAGCATCTGTATTAAATTGTGACAGATACCAGAACTCTCTTGGTAAATCTACTTTGAGTATCTAATTCCTGTCTTCCTTTCAGTTTATCGCACTATGGAAATATTGGGAAGAAACACTTTACTGAGTACAACTGAAGAGCCATTGCCACCCTGTCTATGCCACTTCCTCTGGACCCTTGAGGACAGGGTAGAACTGCACTGCGCCTGTGGGTCTTCAGAACTGTAACTGTTTATGAATGTGGAAAACCTCCTCTTCCTCCCACAGCGCAAGTCTTTTCTAACTGCTGACCTTTCAGTTAGCAGCCAACAGGTAGCCTCTGACTAGCACAATGTAAAAGACTTTCAAATATGTCTCTTAAGGTTCTTCTTCTGAAAGAAGGTGCTACGACTAGATTTTGAGTGAGAGAAGCTTATTTGAGAAGTGATCTCCAAGGGCTTTAGGAGGGAAGTGAGAAATGAAGCAGAGAAGGGAAAGAGGTAAATTATGAAACTGGTTCTTACAGTGAACAAGTCAGGCTCCATCTCACTGCAGAATTTGGTATAGAACACCCCTAAATCTATGACATCTTACAGATAAAGAAGATTGGGCTCATATATTTCAACTACAGCAATGTCTGATTGAGAACTGATGTTGAGAGATGCAACACTTCATCACTTGCGACCTACTCTACACATAGTCTCTGGGTGGAAATTACACTAAATATTGCAGGTGACCAGTGAATACATATGGAATATGGGTGGTGTTTGTGACAGCAAGTCTTGCATTAAAAACAATAATTAGTAGAAGTCATTTAGCTCCAGACTATAAGTCACAGAACTGAAGAATCAGACACATTTATCTAATGATGTATTCTTGGAGAAATTCATCCATGGACCAAAAAAAAAACCCTTTTCAGGAAAAGCAGGGTGTGTTGGTCACGGTTGACTGCAGAAAAAAAATTGCTAGACACTCATATTTGTATAAGAAAGAGCTTTATATAAAAGAGAAATTGCATATTTAGCAAACATCCCAGCCCAGTCCAGATCAAATCCCAAAGTCTGATATTGACCCATATATCTGATACCTGTCCAGAGAATCTTCTTTAGACTCACACAACACATGTAATGATGCTAAATTCAGAAGCATCACTGGCCAGTAGCTGGAAAGTCTTGTGGATCCAGGAGCAGAGGTAGCTTCTCAGTGCTGCCAGAGGTCTCCATGTGGTTCCTCCAGCTCCAGGGTTCTGGTTTTATCAGGGGTCTCCTGGCTTGCCAACCGGAAGATAAGCAGAGTGTATGGGTATATCTGGCCTCCAGTGAGCTATTAATCTCTGTGGTACTTCCAAATGAGGTCATCAAGCTATGACCTGATTGACAGGCTACACTCCACCCCTTCACAAATTGACACCAGATTATGTAACTACCACACACCATCTCTTGTCAACTTGACAGTTTCACACAGTTATTTAGTCATATATAATTTTCTTTCTTTTTTTTTTTTTTTGGTTTGCTTTTTGGGCATCACTGCCCTCTGGTGGTGGGAGTACAAATATAATTTTCTTTAAAAATAATAAAATTATATCTGTACATAAGAGGATAAAACTAAAAAATGTGCCACCCTCATTTAAACATAGCATTCTATAAGTGAACAAAACAAAAATATTCTATACTTATGTGAACACCTGAATGATCATCTTATGAACATATTCCCCCACCTGTGAAAGTTTGTAAGCCAGCCACTTCATGTCTTTATCTGTTCAATTTTTGGGTGTACAATTTCTATACACCTACTTATATCAACCCAGTGCTCTGAGGAGATAATCATATTCTTTGAGGTTAAGAATATTCATTCCAGTTGGAATCTTGTAAAGTCTGCATCCATAAGCAAAGTCAAATCAGGACAGGCCATCAGAAGTCAACAGAAACATGCACCAGTTCACAGGATCAAATATTTTAACTTTATCTGTTTGGGTTATGGTTAATTCAATGTGGGCTGTCTCACTTAACCTCACCCAGTTGTTCATTGGCTACCTTGCCTTTAGACCGTGTCCCCATAAAATTCTGAACCAACCTAACCCCCTGTGTTAGATCAAGAAGTTCAGACCAGTCGACCCACACTCATCTTCTCCTCTAATCCCTGTCAACCTGGTCCAAAGGTGTCAGTGACCAGCCTCAACCCATATCTTCATTGCTGTGTTTCTCCCACTTTCACTCAACAAGTGAATACAGGTGGTCACCTAGCAAGCATCTCAGCCTGCTCACAGACTCTTTAACATTTTGTCCTGGAAAGAAGATTTCTTCATGGTTCTAGTCCGCCCCACCCCCAGCTCCTGACACAAACCACTAGTTCAAAATTCAAAAATCTATAGAGTTCCTCACTCTCCCCCAATCTGTCAACAGCCCCCTAGGCAACTCTCTTCTCCTTTCAATGTCCTCAACATGCAAGACACTGGGTGGGGCTTAAGTTTTCAGAGCCTTCTTTGCAGACATGTGCTAAACTTACTTAAAGATCCAATTTTAATGGCTGAAGACCAGTGGACTTACAATCTCTCTATTTTCATACTTCCCAATAATCATTTCCATCAATCATTATATCAATAACAATAGTAAAAAAAAAAAAACACAGTAGAAGCCAAGAACAGTCAATTGATCCTAAACTCAATTCTTAAAACAGTCAAGTTCAATCCTATCCTTATCTATCTTATCCTATCTTGTATCAACTATTCCATTGATACAAAATATGACTTTAGGCCTCTGGCTGAATCAAACCAGGGTTGGACCTTCGGTCACCTATTTTGACATTCTGTCAGTCATTTTCACTAAGTAGTTTTAAGAAATTCAAGGGGTGATTTCACACTCTACGCTCAAAATATACATTAATCACCTTTATTTTCATCATTTCACACAGGAATAATTAGGGACAAACCAAAGGGAAGAACTGAAACTTTAACTTCCCATGTTCATGCCAGAAAACTACCCAGTAAACTGCATATCTGACCTCTGGGTAGCCAAAGAAGAAAAATTACCATGAGGCAGGGATCAAGCAAACATCCACTCTCCATTGTCATGATTTGTTTCTCTAGTACTCCACTCCCAAAGTACCAAAATGTGTCAGTCAGTCAGGGTTGACTACAGAGACAAATTATATGTGTATAAGAAAGTGCTTTATATAAAAGAGAAATTGTATATTGGTAAAATATCCTGGCCTAGTCCCTAAGTCTGATATTAGCCATATGTCTGATACTAATCTATAAATTCTTTAGACACAACACATCCAATGACGCTGAATTCAGGAAGATCACCAGCCAGTGAGTGGAAAATCTTGTGGATCAAGTGATAGGGGAAGCATCTCAGCACTGGCAGGGCTCTCCATGTGGTTCCTCCAGTTCCAGGGAATCTGGTTCAGGGGTCTCCTTGGCTTGTCAACAGGAAGGCTGTCTGTATGTATCTGGCCTCCAGTGAGCTATTTATCTCTGTGCCACCTCCAAACGAAGCCATCAAGCTGCGACCTGATTGACAGACTAGACTCTCCCCTTCTCAAGTTGATACCAGATTATGTAAGTGACACACAGGGAAAATGAACCACAGAAGCCTTTGTGCTTATGAGGATGTGTATATCCATATTCACCGCATTCCAACCCCATCTGCATTTTTCATATGGCCTTTAATGCTTTAGACATATGGCCTATTGGAAATTATTCCAAAAATGCAGTTATAATTTCTTTTAGAAATATTAATACACAGCTGGTCCAGAGAGGTGGACTAAATGTCTGACTTTTCCAAAACACTGTGTCACTCCATTATCCCTGATGTCACCCACAACTCATTCCAAAATGGCACTAGGTGTGGAGAGCTAGGATTTATAAAATGTGACAAAAAGAAAGCTAGTAAGGCCAGATTAAGTAATTAACTACACTGCAAAAACAATAGGCCCTTATCTCCACACTATTCATTTTCTGCTCAACACCCAGTGACAAGATGTTTATGAAATTGTTGGAGATATCAACAATCCAAAACTTGAATATCCACAATGAATTGCATTCTAGACACAGCAAGAAAATCGAAAACCTAATCTCACTGCCATTAGGTCAGCGCAAACTCACAGAAGGTAGCAGGGAATACTGAAAGAGTAATAATATGAGAACAATTGGCACAATTCTAACTGAAAGTTAGGAATAAATTCAAGTTGTTACTCTCACATATGCTTTCACTTGAGATTACAGTGAAAGGTGGGAAATTTCTAAGTTAGCCAATATATCTTCTTATTATAGTTGGAAAGATGTTTAATGGGGGTTTTTTTTGCTTTTCTTTTCCCAATTATAACATATGTGCAATTACTTTTGCTTCTGGATGCATTCCATTGGCTAATAATTAAAGCACTAGATAACCTTGACCTGAAATTCAGACTTATTATCCTAATTAAACTGACATTAAGATCTTGGTTCGAATTTACAATTATCTCATGACTTGATATAACAATGATACCATGGTAGCCATACCTTTTTAAGTCAAGGCTTTAACTAGAGAGCCCCTTCTCAAAAATGTCTTTATAAATAAATTACTCTGCCAAGGAAGCTTTTGATAAGAGTTATGTAGTAGAAGAATATTTAAATAGTCTCACCCATAAAGAATTTGGAATAGTAAACCACCCTGTTTAAAAATATGTTTATGAAAGCTAAGAATTGAGTTCCAATGGTCCTTAAAGAGGATAATTAGGCATAAAACTAGGCCCAGCCAATCCAATGCTCTGATGGAGATTTATGTTCTGAATGTTTTTGATCATTTCAATTCCTTAATTGTGTTATAAAACTGTTAATTAAATACCTAATTACCCTAAAGAAATAAAGAGCAAAACACAAATACTTACATGTGCAGCATGTTTATTGAAGCAACTTCTATAATAGCAAGAAGATGGAAATAATCAAAACCCTGTCTGTCAAGGAATGTATAAGCAAACTTTAGTGTATTCACACAGTGGGCTTTTATGCATCCTTAAAAAAACAACATTGAGTCCTTCAAGCACCTCAAAATATGGCCATATTTAGAGAAAAGTATGCTCAGCAAATGTAGTCTATCTCATAAAGGTAAATATTTTATGACATTATTACTATAAATCAAAAATGGTTTCACATCAAAGATTTTGACTCTAAAGACTGACAAGACCAGGACTACAGCAGGGCTAGGGATGGGAGTGGAGGCTGAAGTAAGAAAAGAACAAGGAAGGAAGGAGGGAGGGTGTGCTGGGGCATGGGAAAACAGGAGCAAATAGAACCACACAGACTGTGCAACTACATCGACTAATGTTTCCCTTTGTGTCCACTACAGTCCACAAATGAAAGAAACATATCAATACTATTAAAAAGTTACATACAGTTAAAATTAGACTAGAGAAAGAAGGGTTACAACAGTCAAAAAGTCTACCTATTTCTTATCCTTCAGGTCTTATCCTTCAGACCTAACCGTTACTCTGATTGACCATAAAAAGAGGAAGTATAAAAGCAAGAATGACTTGAATTCTTTTGTGTCATACAAGTTCTTTCCAAATAATAAGTAAATGACAATTAAATCAACTATAGTTGTTAGAAACCACCCCCCCAAAATTGAATCAGGGTGGAGAGGGGCACGGTTGGAATGGAAAAAGAGAGAGAAAAGAGAAGACAAGAGTTGGGGCCTAGGGCGGCCTGAGGGGAGGGGCTGTTGGGTCCAGAACTTTATTGAAGGCCGTTTTATAGACAATTCTTGTCACTCCCCTGTGTCCTGGGGAAGTTCTCATACAAAGGGTTTGTTGGCAATTTCTTTGAACGCAAACAAAGAAGCAGTAATATTTCAGCCAGCTTTTCTATAGTCTGGAGGGGAAGATAAAGCCCAAACTAGGGAACATAGCTAAACACCTGTGTGCAGAATGCTGTGTTTCAGCAGTTTCCCAAGGACCAAGGGACAAAGGGTTTATCTTTGTTGAATTTCCAACTTTGCAGTGTCTCAGCTGCCTGGGTTTGAGCGGTCAGCTCCTTCTCACAGGCCTTGCCTAAACCTGGTCCTGGGTTACTGAGAGAAAGAACAAAGTTCAGACTGTTCCGTAAATGCACTCAGTTACTGGAAAGTTCAAGATAGTGTCCTGCTCCAGGTTCTCTGTGTTTAGAAACGTTAGCACTGAAATCTGTATTCAGAGACTTTAACACACATTCTTTTTTGAGAGTCGATCCTCAGGCAATTTGCTCCCACAGATAATGGAAGCATAATAAATAACCATATTAATACCCATATTATAAAGTGACCAGACATCCCACTTTTAAGCAATTTAACAATGTTCTGCGGCATTTTAAAGTTAAAATGAATATATCACAATACTATTTTTGTGTTCTATGAAAATTTTTGTTGCTCCAGATAGACCAAATTTCTCATCATGAAGGCCCCACTCCCCCAATCAATGGTGTTCCGCTTAAAATCTGGTCACTTTAAATAGTAACTCACAAATAATATGATTACATTTTCCATCTGAATTTATAAGGAAGTGTAGACTTTCTAGAGCAGGAGTTGACAAAACATACTCCAAAGACCAAGTCCTACTCACCATATTTTATTAATAAAGTAGTATTTGTAAACAAATGCTTGTTCATCCCACATATTGCTTATGGTTGTTTTCAAGCTACAATGAAAGAGCTGTGTTAATTTTGACATAGACCAATAGCTTGACATAGACCAACAGCTTACATTCACTAATATCTGAATTGGTTGCAGAAAACTCTTGCCTCATCCCTCCTTTAGATGTTGCTTATTTTTAATTTTTTTCATAAATAAGTATTCTTGATTTCTCTTAAAGGAAAAAAAATCTACAAAAGTTATTCTGAGGAAGTGTAGGTCCTTTTGATGAAGAAAAGGAAGCATTATCCAGAAATTTGAACAAGATTCATTACATGTGATTCCCTGCTGACAACCTGTCTTTTGATGATGATCAGAGCTGTGTGAGCCCCCAATCAAATGATTTTAAAGAGAAAGATGGAGCTAGTTATGAAAAGAGAAGTGAAAATCACTTACTATCATGTTAATAGGTGGTTTTATTTTTTTTTTAAAGCAACAGGGTAGCTCATGAGGCTGTGGTGGTGGTGTGAGGTGCCCCCGAGTTCCAATTCATAACAGCTCAGTAGATATAAGTTAAAATACTACCCAGGCCTGTTCCACCCTCACAACTACGCTAGAGACCATCATTACAGGCACTGTGACAAATCCAAATCATAGAGGACTTCCCTCTTTTCTGCTGCCCGCCCCCCTTAGTTTACCAAGAATGATGTCCTCAACCAGGGACTGATCTCGCTTGATAGCATGACAAAGTATTTGTGACAAAACCTCACCATCTCACAAGCATTCTCACTTTACTCCTTTCCAGATATAAGGGGTTTCTTCCTTTGAAGGTCCAGGGAAATTTCAAAATCTTCAACACAAAATAATTCAAATGCTTCAATTCTTCTCCAGTCGTCCTTATGCATATTGCCCAACTTCCAATATGCATGAGGCAGTTGAAAACACCATGATGTGGGTCAAGTACAAGTTACTCCTCAAAGTAACACCCTTGCCCTTCAACACTTCAAAGCAGTCTTGTACCGATTCACTCAATGCAATGTGTCATTTGTGCCCTTGATGTCTGTTTCCATGAGCATTGATGATGGATCCAAGCAAAGCAAAATCCTTGTCTTTTCTGCAGCTATCATGAGGATTTATCATGGGGTCATGTACTGGTCAAGTTGTGGGGGTCTCGGGGGGTTCTTGACATCGACTTGCATTCACACTGAAGACCACAGTCCTTCATCTTCTTCAGCAAGCTCTTCAAGTCCTCCTCACTTTCTCTATTATTTATTTATTGTTTGAGATGATCTTGTTCATCAATAAAGAATCAAAGTCCATTTCAATTTGACTCTTCCTCCTCACCTTTTTTAACATTTATTTTTAAAATGATTTTATCGGGGCCTCATACCACTCTTTTCACAATCCATACATCCATCCATTGTGTTGAGCACATTTGTACATTTGTTGCCATTAGCATTCTCAAAGATTTTCTTCCTACTTGAGCCCTTGATATCAGCTTCTCATTTCCCCCCCTCCTTCCCCTCCCTTTCCTCCCTCATGGACCCTTGGTAATTTATAAATTATTATTTTTCATGTCTTACACTTCTGTTCTCTATCCCCCTTGGAGGAGTTTATATGTAGATCATTGTGATTCGTTCTCCAGGACTCATAAAGCCCTCAGGAACCATACGGAGAGTAGTGATACTAGGAGGCTAAGGGGAACGTAAGGTGAGTCTCATAAGCAGCATATTAAATAAAGTTTATGCTTTTTGATTCATTCTGTGTGCCTTATAACTAGTGAATTTAGTGCACTTCCATTTAGTGTTTTCATTTATAAATATTGTTTTGTTTATGTCTAAAAAGAAAAAAATCATGATGTCCTTCATGTCCACCTACATCCATCAGGTCTTCTTTCACTAGTGATCAGTGTGGAAGATCTGTTGTTGAGATGTTCTTGAAATTCAGGTGGGGTATACTGAGAGGCATATTTTGGCTCTCATGTAATTGTTTCTATGGGTTCAGCTTCAATCTCAACTAACATAGGAAAAACTGATGGTTTGTTGCACAGTTGGTCCTGGCCTTATTTTAACTGCTGGTAACGAGTATTTCTATTGTCTCTGTCCAGAGATCTAGTCTATTAGATTACAGTGTATTTCATCTGGAGAAGTCTATATGTAGAGCTGTCTTTTATTTAGAGGGAAAAGGGGAATTTATCATGATCAAGTCATTAGTATTGGAAAATTCTATTATGCACACTCCACCTTCATTTCTATCACCAAGGCGACATTTACCAATTATTTTTTTCCTTTTTCTTTAAGTGTTCAAGGTAATGACTTTGTTTTTGAGGACAGCAAAAAAAATCATTTGTTTCTCATCAGCCCAAAGACAATACATTCTTTGATTTCTTTATTGTTGATTCCATGGATGTTATTTGTTGATCTGAATAAAATAAAATCCTTGGAAACTTCAATATTTCCTGTATTTACCATGACGCTACTTCTTGGTGCACTTGAGAAGATTTGGGGTGTTTAATTTTGTGTTGTGGAGTGATTCATCATGGAAGGCAATCAATTTTAAATATTCACTGGTAAGTTCTTCAAGTCTAGCCTGTCTCAATACTGATTTTTTAATTTTCTACATATAGTCTAACTTCTCATATTATTTGTTCTGCATATTGATTGACTGGTAAAAAGATATAACTTTGGTTCTGCATACATATGCTGAAAGGATATAACTGTAACATCCACTTTTCCTGATTATAATTGCCTTTTTTTTAATACCTGCCTTTTGGTCTATGCACAAGTTCTGCATTAGATAAATCAAGTATTCTGGAATTGTGATTCTTTGCTATATTATCCATATTTTGTTATAACCCACAGAGGAAAATCCATTTTGCAGCCAATAAACACAGCTAAATATTTTTCTGATGACATTTTCTGCTTGCATTGAGTTCATATGACATCACTATTATTACCTCTCATTCCATTTCCTTTTCTGAAATCAACTTAAATTTCTTGACGTTTACTGCTGATGTGCTGGTGCAATTATTTCAAATTACTTTTAGCCTAATTTTATGCATTGATGACTTTTTTGAGAATTTTTACATTCCTTTATATCAGTGGTTCTCAAGCTTCCAAATGCCATGGCCCTTTAATACAGGACCTCATGTTGTGGTGATCCCCAACCCTAAAATTTTTGTTGCTCCTTCATATTTGTAATATCTCTAGTTTTATAGATCATAATGTGGCTTGTAATTGCGTGACACTCAACAGAGGGAATTGGCAGATCAGCCTGGGGAAAGTGTCTTAGAGAGAAATTCAGCACTGCTGGATCACTGGAGAATCATCATAAAGATAAGTATGCATAGATTGTGAGGTTTTGAGGGGCTTGGGGCTTTTGGCTTGCCACAGTGAAGTCTGGCTGGGGTTTGACCCTATCCCTTCCACTGTCTGCTACTGTCTCTGCAAGAAAGCTGGACCAGGGGCATAGTCTCCTTGGAGTCATGGCTTGCTACCAGTGCAGGGCAGAGAATCAACACTTGCGACACCTTGCTCAGGGATCGGGGATCGGCTGTGTGGCTGTTTTGGCATCATTCATTTCTCTCTATTCTCCTACACTTTTGGCAAACCTCTTTTCTTGGTCTTAATGCCTGGTCTTTTACAAGTTGGCTCACAGGCCAGATTACTTAGTCTACAGCAATTATGCCTTCTTCTTTGAAGCTAGTATAACACTGATACTGAAACCAGGCAAGGATCCCACAAGAATTGAGAACTACAGACCAATATCCCTAATGAACATTGATGCAAAAATCCTTAATAAAATATTGGTTGATAGAATACAAAAGTATATTAAAAAAATAATTCACCATGACCAAGTGGGGTTCATACCTGGAGTGCAGGAGTGGTTCAACATATGAAAGACCATTACTTTCATTCACCCCATTGACATGAAAAAAAACTATAAGAACCACATGAGAATATCAATAGATGTGAAAAAAGCATTTGACAAACATCCAACATCCAACACCTATTCCTGTGTAAGACATTCAAGAAGATAGGAATAGAAGGAAAATGCCTCAAGACAAAGCAAACTGTATATGAAAATTCAACAGCCAACGTGATAGTCCATGGAGAAAAGGTGAACAGAATCCCACTGAAAAAGGGGACCAGGCAAAGATATTACTTGTCCCCACTCTTATTCAATATCGTACTGGAGGTTTTAGGTAATAGCATAAGACTAAGAAAATACATCAAAGGTACTTGTCTGGGTAAGGAAGAAGTGGAATTATTATTATTTGCAGATGATATGATTTTGTATATTCTTCAAGGGGAATACTGGAAGCAATATAGGAGTACAGCAGAGTGACAGGATACGATCAACAATCAGAAGTTGAACAGACTCATATACACATCAGATAAGACCATAGACAAGGAGATAAAAAAGAGATGCCCTTCACAATAAACATTCACAAACTGAAATATCTAGGGATATGCTTGACTAAAGGAACTAAAGATCTATATGATGAAAATTACAGAACACTATTACAAGAAACCAAGAGTGACTTCAACGAATGGAAGAATATCCCATGCTCATAGATTGGAAGACAATGTAGTAAAGATGTCAGTTCTTCCCAAAGCACTATATAAGTTTAATGCAATTCCAATACAATTACCATATCTTTCTTCAAAGAAATGGGAAAAAATGGCTACCAACTTCATATATAGAGAGGAAAGAAGTCCATAATTAGCAGAGAACTCCTCAAGAAGAAGGACACCTTGTTTTACCTGACTTTAGCACATACTATATAGCCACAGTGGTGAAAATAGCATGGTATTGGCATAATGATACATACACAGACTAATGTAAAAGAAACAAAAACCCAGAAATAAAAACATCAACCTACAGACAACTGATCTTTGATAAAGGTCCAAAAAATATCAAATAAGAAGTAGATGCCCTTTTCAACAAGTGATGCTGGATAAAAAGGATATATACCTGTAGAAAAAATGAAGCAAGACTCTTATCTCACTCCATGCACTAGAATAAACTCAAAGTGGATCATAGATCTTGAAATAAAACATCAAATTATTAGGGACATCAATTGGGACTAACCTGAGAACTTTGGCACAGGGATTACATAGGCTGTCAAAAATAGGGAAGGACACAAACACAGAGGAGGCACAAATAGACAAGTGGGATATACTGAAGATAAAACACCTGTGTATATATAAAAAAAATTCACCACAAGAGTAATAAGAGAGCCCACCAACTGGGAAAACATCTTTAGTCATGACAAATCAGATAAAGGCAATATTACTAAAATCTACAATACCTTGGTAGATTCTAAAAAGATCAAAACTAACTGCCCACTGAGGAGGTGGGCAAAGGACCTGAACAGAAATTTCACAGAGGCAAAAATCCAAATGACCCATAAACATATGAGAAAAGGTTCCCGATCATTAGCCATAAGAGAAATGCAAATCAAAATAACAATGAGATACTACCTAACACCCTCAAGAACAGCCCAATTCAAAAAATCCATAATCAACAAGTGTTGGAAAGGCTGTGGAGAGATATGAATGCTTATCCACTGCTGGACCTGTAGGGATGTACAGCCACTATGGAAATCTATTTGGCGATATCTAAAATAGATTGAAATTGAACTACCATAAAACCTAGAAATCCCCCTACTGATCGTATACCCAGAAAAGGCAAGCAACAATCCACAACCAGACATCTGTGCTCCAATGTTCATTGCAGCACAGTTCACAATTGCAAGGAGTTGGAAACAGACCAAATTTCTATCAACTGACCAATGGATTAAAAAGCTGTGGTACATACATACAATGGAGTACTATGCATCACTGAAAAGCAGTGATGAATGCATGAAGCACAGCACTGCATGGAAAGAACTGGAGGAAATTATGCTAAGTGAAGTTAGCCAAGTGCAAAAGGACAGATACCAACAGCATGAGTATGCTGAGGTAAGCTTAATAAAAAAATTCAAATGGGGCTTTAGGAATAAAGCTATTGTATACAGAAATTCCTGGAGGGGTGGCCCAATTAGTATGGCAGGGGCCAGTCCAAATCCAGGGTTACATATGATAGTCAACTGGGGTGTGGGGAACAGGGTAAGGTGGGGCAGACGGTGTGTAGAGAGGGAATGGGATACTAATCCATCCAAGGAGAGTGTATTGTTTATGTCCCCACAGGGAAAGAGGAACCAAACTTAATCCTGGTGTTCCAGGATGTGAATGCACCATGACAGCATGGAGTGGGGAACCAGTGGAGGGATCTGAGCAAACATTCCCAACTACAGAGACAGCCGCCTCTTGCTTTGGAGATCAGCTCTGAAGCTGCAGCTTGGGGAGTGAGATATGCCTGACCAGAGCGCGTGAGAACAAATGAAGGGGAGGAGGGAATGGAGTACATCATGGCCCACTGAGTCTCCAGGAAGAAATTCCCACTCAGAACAGCTGATGCAGACAGAATCATATGGCCAGCCCCACTATGAAATATAGATCCTTTCACTGACCCAAGGTCCTTCGGGGTCACCAATGGAGAAACAGGGTCATGGTTATAACCTGTCTGACCCAAGCACACCATGGCAAAATGCAAAGGGGGTGCAATAGAACATGGAGTTTCTGATGGAGTTCCATTGATATAATTTGGGGTCAATGTGTGGCACCCCATCCAACTGAACCTGGGGACACTCCTGGAGATCAGTGAACAGATTTTGAACTATTTACAAGTTTTCATATTGTTATTATTTTTATTTTTACATATATATGCATTTAAATATTTGACATTGGGTCTTTTTGTTATCATTGTTTTATTTTCTTTGGTTGTTTCATCTTGAGATGTCTTTTTATGGGCTTATTTTTATCCCTGCAGGCCTATCTAGATAGGTTAGGCAGGATGAACAGTCTGGAGGAGAAAATGACAGGACTGATGGTTTCAGGGGGGCGGGGAGGACAAGGGAGATGGGGAGGAGGGGCAAAATAGGTGTTGTTGACCAGCCCAGGGATAAGGGAAAAACAAGTGATTCAAAATCAGTGACACGGTGGGTGTGAGAGGTTTGATAGGGATTAATCAAGTGTAATGCAACAGAGAGAAAATACGGAAACCCAAATGGAGACTGAACATGATAGTGAGACAAGAGAAAAGTAAAAGGAAATAGAGGAAAGAACTGGAGTGGGGTGAGTTAAAGAGCATTTATAGAGATCTAAATACAGGCATGCACATAGGTGAATATATTTATATATAATGATGAGGAAATAGTTCTACATGCATTTGATTGGTATTAGGACAGCAAATGGCATTGGACCTCCACTCAAGAACTTCCTCAATGCAAGAACAATTTGTTCTATTAAATTGGTATTCCATGATGCTCACCTTCCTGGTGCAATCACAGAAGACAAAAGTGTGCATTAGCAAAGGTGGTGAAGAAAGCTGATGGTGCCCGGCTATCAAAAGATGTGGCATCTGGAGTCTTAAAGACTTGAAAGTAAACAAGCAGCCATCTAGCTCAGAATCAACAAAACCCACAGGGAAGAAGCACACCAGCTTTTGGGACCATAAGGTGTCATAGGTATCAAAAACTAAAAATTATAACACTGTGTGCTCACCTTCCTGATATGATTGCTGATGACAAATGTGTACATAAGCAAATGTGATGAAGAATTATGAATGTGCCTGACTATCAAAAGATGGAGCATCTGGGATCTTAAAGGCTTCAAAGCAAACAAGCAACCATGTAGCTCAGAAGCAACAAATTCCACATGGAAGAACACACCAGCCTGCGTGACCATGAGGTGTCCAAGAGATCCGGTATCAGGCATCAAAGAATTAAAAATTATTCATTATAAATGAGGAGGAGTACAGATTGGGGACCCAAAGCCCATCAATAGGTGAAGTGACATCTCCTCAAAGAGAGATTGCAGGGAGGAGATGAGCCAGTCAAGGTACAGTGTAGTAACAACAAAACATGCAACGTTCCTCTCATTCTCAAATGCTTCCTCCTACCCACTATCATGGTCCGAATTATACCTGACAAATCTAGCTAGACCAGCAGATATATGCTGAAGCCAGAAACATGGGGAATTTAGGACAGATGATGCCTTCAGGACCTGTGACGGGAGTGGTGATACTATGAGGGTGGAGGGACGGTGGAATAGAAAGGGGGAACCAATTTCACTGATCTACATATAACCACCTCTCTGGGGTATGGACAGCAGTGAAGTGAGTAAAGGAACGCATTGGACAGTGTACACTATGAAAAATTTGTGATAACACTATGATATGATAACAATTTGTAAATTATTAAGCATTTATGGGAAAGAGGGAATGGGCAGGGAGGGTAACTATGGGGAGCTGGTATCGGGGGCCTAAGTGGAGGGAGAATGTTTTGAGAATGACGATGACCACAAGGGTGCAAATGTGGTCTGCATAAGTATTGATCATGATGGGAGTTGTATGTGCCCCCTGTAAAATGATTTATGAATAAAAAAGGAGGGGAAAGAAAAGCTAATACCAAAGGCTCAAGTAGAAAAAGTTTGGAAATGAAAATGGCAACATGTGTACAAATATGCTTAATATAAATGACATAAGGAATGTTATAAGAGCTGTAAGAGCCCCTAGTAAAATCATTGGGAAAAATCATAATGTAAATATATGATATGCAGGATATATTTTCTTGTTACAAATTGAACATAATTAAGCATAATTAAAGCATTGTGATAAATCACAAAACAATATGTAATTATATATTGGAAAATATTTATATGTTTTCTGATTGATGTCTTAGGTTACCCCTGTGAAAGAGTCACTGGTTGAGAACCACGGGTTTAGATCATCTTTCTTTGGGAATGGGTAATGTCGACTCCTTCCAATCCTTTGGCCTTCCAAATTTCTTATAATAAACAAGAGTGGGTTTCCAAAAGCCCCATCAGTTTGTTGATTTATTTCATTTAATGGTAATTTGTCAGCCAACAGAATCGTGTTTTTTGCCAATGCCTTTAGTACAGCTGATCCTTTAGTCCCTGCTTGGGGTTGTAGGCTGGCGGGGAGAATAAGGATAAAAGCTAAAGGTTCTTTAGTCACATAAGCTCAAAATCTCAAAGTGGACCCTGCCAACCACTTCTTACTTCTCAGTGCTAGAGGGCTGGCAATAAATCCAGTGTCTCTGTGATAATGACTTCTGCATCTCTTCTTTTCTCTTCCTCCCTCTCTCCCGGGATCTTTTGGTGAAGAACTCAGGCTGGACTTCAACGTCAGACCTAGATTTTGCTTCCATCTCCGAGTGGGTGACCTTTGAACTCAAAGTCTCTGAGCCTTAATTTCATCATTTCATCTAAAAAGGAGGACAAAGATATCTTGTCTATAGGATTATTGTGAGGACAAAATAGCACACACAAAATGTCTAGCATTGTCTGATACTTAAAAAGTGCTCTTAACTGCATTTTCTATGTAACTTGTTTTCATTTGTTCTATATATGCAAATACTTATGTTCATTTCACCATTATCTCATTTCTCTTTTAAAATGTCATCTACATCTGTTCTTTTCTGTGGCAATCACCTAATCTAGTGCCACGTTGCGGATGAAGAGAGTAGGGGTGGAGCCTAGCCTGTCCATCTGGACAGAGCCAATGAGACCTCTGTGTGGGCGTGGCCTTCTCCGGGCAATTCTGGGAAATCCAGTTCTTCCTTCTTGGAGACAGAAGAACCTTCCTCTCAGTTCACTTCTTTGGAGACGCTCTACTGGTCAAGACTGACTTCCTTGGGGGATGGTGTAGACACACGAAGACACGTGAAATTACCCTGGTTCCCCAAGACAGACAAGGCACACGAATGCAACCAGACCTCTGATGCCTAAGAAGCCAGGAGACCCCTGCCTACTCCGAGATGCTTACACCACCACTGGATCCAAAGACTTTCTATACACAGGCTTGTGATCATCCTACATCTAGCTTCTCTACACGTGCTTCATGAGTCTAAAGAGGACTTTATAGATTGGAAAAAGGCATATGGTCTACTATCAGTCTCATGGTCTTGGACTGGACTGGATTAGGAGGTTTTTCTCAATGTTTAATTGCTTTTGTATATAAACCTGTTTCATAATCACAGATGAGTTTCCATGGATTTGTTTCTCTAGTCTACACAGACTAACACAGTTCTTTTGCTCCCTCTTTGCCATTTGCTTTCCCACGTTCCCATTTTCATCTACCCATGAAAGAGTCGCCAAGAGCATGGGCTGCATGATTCCTGCAGCTTAAATATGAAGACAGGAGCCCACCACTAGACTTGCTTCCAGGTGAATGCAGGAAGTTATCAAAAAAAAGTGACACACTCCACATAAAATCAACAATCATCTCAACCACTAGGAAAATGATAAGCCAACATCTGTCTTTTGCCAGTTGGGTTAGCAATTCATCCACCACTTTGGATAGGGAAAATCCCTGGAGAAAAGAGAAGTAAAAGTGTGTCCTTCCACACTTACTGCACAGAAATATTTGTTGACAACCTTTATGAGAATGTCAGAGAATGAGATCTAGCCTCTCCCACTTCCACCTAGTAAATTATATAATGTGAACCATTACTGGAAAGGACTGCCGAGATTATCAGTTTGGTAAGTTTTCCACCTTCAACAGAGGGCAGTCTTACCATTTTTCTGTTGTTAGTGGGAAGTACTAATGTTTTTCCTTTTCTGGCAGATTTCTGCTTTGTGCAATTTCTAGCTTTTCAAGATTTTACTATGTATTTCTTTATACATATCACATCTCTAAATGTCTCATATATGTCACTCCATTTGAACCCAATGACTAAGACAGACAGAACAGATACTGAATGCGAAGCTGTCAAAGATCTGAAAAGTAACTTCCAAGAGCAGTCAAGGGCTGTCTTAGTTAGAGTTGGGATTGGAGCAGAGAAATAAGCAATTATTTGTTGCCAGGTGGAAGTCAGGAGACAGAGGCTACACCTTTTAGAGCACCACTGTTTCCCTCCCTCCCTGCTGGCCTCTAGGATAAGTAACTACTGTCCTCCTATGGTTATAGGTCTGTTTATCACCTGAAGAGTAGAGTCCGCAAAAGCTGCAAAAGGACAGAAGTTCTGGGATAGATTTTACTGTGTACACTTTTCCACACTAAACTCTTTCTCACTCTACTGTTTCTCACAGTCACTGACACCCTCTCAATGAGAACAAACTGTATCTACACTTTTAAAGTCAAGAGAAGGAAGTTTAATCCCAATTTCATGCCAAGAAGTACAAAGGGTGTGCCAACACTCTCTGCTTCGAAGGCTTTTCCCATTTAATTATGAATTTATGACTGCTGAATGCATAACTGGATTTACTCAAAGCTGATATCCCCATTAAGTAGGATTTTCTTTTAAACTCCTTTTGATGATACCCCTGAAAAGCATCAAAGTCTTCTCTCTTAGAAGCTATTGTTGGCCTCTTCATGGTGATGAGAACAGTGCCTCAGGTAGGCTCTGGAACCAGATCATCTGGTAGGTAATGTGAAGCACATATGTCTGTGGATTCTACCCCTACGCCTTTTGTCAAAGTGAGCTTGGAGACTAAAAAGGAACATCTAGCAGCATGTCTAAAAGGAATGGCATATAATTATTTTATGATCCTGGTTTTTGAAAATATAATTTTGGCTTGAGGCTTCGTCTTTTTATTTCAGCAAGAAAACAATGCTGTCATTCCCCTTTGTAATGTTTCCTTGAATCTAGGCTAGGGGTCAACACACTTTTGAGATGGAAGAGGTAATCCTGTCCCTCACAACAATTTTAAAATTATTTTACAGCCATAAATGTATTTTGACAAATAAGTGAGATCACCATTATCTCAATAACATCCTTTACATTTTTCCAATTTTCCTTTAGAGTCACATACATGTACTGAAAGAGCCACATGTAGATATCAAGACACAAGTGTTCAACCCTTGGCCTAGACAAATGTTAGTGTAAACTTGAAACTAATTTCATTGACACTTGATTACTATCTGTCACACAGTTGTCACATAAACTACAAATAACCCACTGAAAGAAGAAGCCCTCTTGTTGCTCTTGGGTAAATGTGGAGCTGCTAATTTCAAGGGGGAATAAAAAGTTAGGTTACCTGCTCCTATAAAGATTTACAGTCAAAGTGAATTTTAATAAACAATACACTTTTTATTAACTGTATGCCATTCCCAACTACTAAGTGAGACATGCTTACTTAAAAGTATTTGCTATTTATCTGAAATTCAAATGAACTGGATGTCCTTTATATTTAATTGCTAACACTGGTAACTCTATTCTGTCAGAGATGAGGTTTTTCTATCTGGGCTTTTCTACTGCCCTAATCAGATGAGAAAATGTTGCTTAGTTCCTGTTTGTTGTTGCTTTTGCTACACAAGGAGGTACTTTGGGTATAGCCTAGAGCAATATTTTTCAAAATGTTCTTCTTTAATCACCAAATTAAATCACTTGGAACACTGGCTAAACTGCCAACTCATGGGGCCCTCCCAAGACATACTTCATCATCAGATTCTCAGCTCCCCAGCACAGTCTTATTAAATCATGAGAATAAATGATCCTGAGGATTTCACTCTTGTCAGCACCTCCCAGGAGTCTTTATTCTTCTTACAAAATGTATTATCTTTCAGCAACTATGGTAATAAGCTAAGTTACCAACTGAGGAAATGCTGAGATTTAATAAGGTGACTTGAAACTCAGAATAGTTCTTAAATGTACCCAAATTATTAGTCCACACACTGCTGCTTTCTCACCTCAGACTAACATTTGGTAATAGCTCTGAGTTCTAGTTCTTCACAAACAAGTGCAGGGGTAACTGTTTGGAATAATACAGAATACAAAGAGATTGCTTAATCGACTTGGATACAATGTGCTTGGAATGTAGTACTCTAACATTAGTCATATCACTTTTACAAATCCAGTAACTATTTTTTAATATTAATAGACTTTTAGGTGGTTTCCAATCTTTTGCTACAACAATATTTCGATAACTCTTTTTGCAAAGTGTTTTTTCTAAAAAGCCATTCTACATAGAAAATTATCTTCTTGTGAAAAGTATAGATTTACTAAGTTGTTATTTTTTTACCTGTAAGACAATGGTAGTAATATTGCTACATAATTTTTTGGAGGAATTAATCTAAATAAAAGGTATCAAGGAATTATCCTTAGTGCTGAAACTATACATAGAAAATTACCTGGCAAAAGTTAACTCCTATTATTATTATTAATTAAAACATTATTTTATTGATGAATAGCAAAGCTTTATAAAATAGAATATATATGTAGGCTTCAAAAAGTTTGTGGGAAAAGTCCATTATCTGTATGCAAGAGAGGTGATTGTCTAGGGTTGGGTTTTGGAAGGCTGTGTAGCAGAACTAATTCAGCAAATAAAAGAAAGCAAGGTTGGTGTGAAGCCAAAGAGGACATAGGTGTGGAAAAGGTATATTGAATGGGATATTTACTGAGTGCCTATTCTATGTTTTATAGAGAATTGATCCTTCTCCCTCAATGTTTCCTCAAGTCTTCAGTAAGCTATACATTAGCCATTTAGGTCTTTCATAGGAGTCATTTCTTAGGAATGAACTCAGAAAGGAGATATTTCCAGCTTCAGTATAGAGTGTAAGCATAAGCAGATTCTTTCCTGGGACTGGCACACATGGATAGATACAAGTCCAAAAATGCATGAAAGCTTGATAAAGCCAAGATGATTGCTTAAAAATGAAAGTGAGGTGACACTTCAATTTTTATAACAAATGAGTCAATAGTAAACCTATGGTATTATTCTGGAAATTTCTGGACTTCAGATCCATTTATAGAGTCTACCTTCTCTTGGCTCATTTTTTGAGGTCTTCCCAAAGTTCCTTAAAGTGCCCGATCATCTAAAAATTGTTATTCTATGTGGGACATCATTCCTGTAAATTGTTGTGAAGCTTCAATGACTTGAAAATATGTCCACTTTAGTTTTATTACAATTTTGATGTCATCATTGATCTCAAAGTTGTTTCCCCAATAGCACAAAAAGCATTCTTTCATGAAGTCACCCTAACAAGACTAAGACAAGTGTACTACTGAGTAGACTTATTTATTTCAGCCATTCAGTGCTTGCAGAAGCATGTTTAAGTAAGATTTCATTTTCTTTATTCCTTTTAGTCCAAAACATGCTAAATGTGTTCTTCCTCTTTGATTTTCTAACTCTAGACTCTTTTTCATATTTCATTATAATATTTGGCTTTGTTTTCTTGAGCTGTAGTTTGAAATTTTCTGTTCAGCTTTTCTACTCCATCCTTTTCACACTCCTGTTATCCTACAATTAAGAGTAAGGTTCAGAGTCTCTTTTGATGTCCATTTTGATCTTTCCTCTCTTCCTTATCTTTTTAGTCATTTTTCTTGCATTCTTCATGTATGATGTTCTTGATGTTTTCCCACAGCTTATCAGATCTTCTGGCATTAATGTGCAAAATGCTAAATCTGTTCTGGAGGCATTCTCAAAATTCATGTGTGATATACTTGTATTTTGTGAACGTCTTTTCATTTGCTTCAGCTTCAACTTGAACTTAGATATGAGCAGTCAGCCCCAATCTGATTTTAGGTGCAGATAATGAACTTCTCCATGATCTATTCCCACAGATCTAGTCGATTTGATTTCTGTGTGTTCCATTCTGAAGACGTCCATGCATAAAATTGTGGTTTGTTTTGTTGAGGAAAAAAATCTATTTTCTATGAAGAAATTTGTTTGTCTTGTCAAATTCCATCAAGGTATTTCCAACTTTTTTTTGTTGCCAAGACACTGTTATAATTACTGTCCTTTTACTTTGTAACAGGATTTTGCATTCCAATGGCCAATAGTTATCGATGTATCTTGATTGAATATTTAGTCAATTTCAGACTGAAGATGCTAGGAGAGTTCTTCAGTTTCTTCATTACCAGCTTTATTGGTTGGGGCAAGAAATGTTTTAAAATAGTCATATTTATTGGATTTCCTTGTCTATAATTGTATCATAGACAGCATTGCACATTAAGATAGATCTTGAAATGTTCTCTTTGAAAGAAATGCAAAGGCATTCCTCTTGACTTTATTATTCCCGGCAAAGAAACATGAGACTCAGTACAGTCTGACAAACTGGTGGAAGGAAATTAAGAAGTTCCCACATGTCAAGGTCAGTAAACAAAAAGTACAGAGTTATTGGTCCGTACCAACACCTCTCCTCAGCAGCAGCTAAGTCTCCCTCTGGTCCCCAGACTCTCAGCAACATGGTTCCTTGGCTTCTGCCTCTATGGACCTGGAAGTGTATCTGTCACCCTCACTGTCCCAAAATCTCATCATTGCTCCTCTTGCTGTGCACCCAAATCTCCATGCAACTATCTCTGGTGCCTCTGCTCTTATCTTCCACCACTTCAAACAGTTCTCAAAAGTTATCCCAGGTTTTCTCTCTGTGTTCAAGATGATTCTTATATGCAGAGGAAAAACTGGTGCAGGTGTGATTTTTTTTGTCTTTCAGTAGACCTTCAAGGAAACAAAGGGTGTGACTTGCTACTCACCTTCTGCTATAGAGTTTAATCCTACCTTAATCCTGTCTATCATTATAGAGAACTCCCTCCAAAAGGAGACCTGAGCCACTAAAATTGACTATATCTCAAGAATAATTCGAATCTAAAACATGAGTACATGGGATCAGATTAGACTGATGAGTCAGAATTGACTGAGTACAAATTAGTTTTGATAAACTTTCAGCTAGAAAACAGTCACTCTAGGGTCTCTTTTACTGGGCTGATTAGAAGCAACAAAGAAATTATTTTGATGCCCTGATTTTCAAACAATCCTTATGTGTGTTGCTATGAAGTACATATGAGAGGCTGTCTTGTGTCATGTCTGCAGTACCTTTCTATGAGCTGTTCCATCTCACTTAAGCCAGATCTGCAGATTTTTTCTCATCCAAGTTTATTACTAGTATGCCTTTCTCTCCCTTTTCTTGTGTATTATAATAAATATAATTTCTTAAGTATGTACCTCTCACAGTTGTTTGAATCTGCTAATTCAAGGATATTTTTGTCATCATGATGCTGTTGTTGCTAGGTGTCATCAGGTCAGTTCTGACCCATAGCGACCTTATGCACCACAGAATGAGACACAGCCAGTCTTGAGCCGTCCTTAAAATGGTTCCTAAGTTTCAGGCCATTGTTGCATCAATGGCATCAATCCTTTACTCTGAGGACCTTCTACTCCTATGACCTTTACTTAACCAAACATGATGTCTCTCTCCAAAGATTAGACTCTCCTGATAACATATCCAAAGTAACATAACTTGCAACATGTAAAACAAATCTTTGCCATTGTTACCTCTAAGGATCAGTCTGTCCATATTTCTTCCAAAGCAGATTTTATCTTTTAGCAGTCCATGATACTTTCATTATTCTTGTACAGTATCATAATTCTAATGTATAGATTCTTCTTTGTTGATTGTGCAACTTTTCATTGCATGTAAAGCTATGGAAAATACCATGGTTTGGGTCATGCACACCTTAGTACTCAAAGTAACATCCTTGATCTTCAATACTCTACAAAGGGCTTGTGCAGTAAATCTATGTAAGACAATGTGTCTTTTGATCACCATAGGAGTTTCACAATTTCTTAAAGGAATATGAAAGTACAAAGGAAAAGATAAGTAAATTGGACTACACTAAAATGACCCTGTACTCAAATAGAAATCATTAAGATAATTAAAAGATTTCCAGAGGAAAATTTGAACTAGATATTGTTATTATTAAGGGTCATTGAGTCATTCCAACTCAGAGTGACTGCACACATACCAGAATGAAGCCCTGCATGGCCCTGCACCATCCTTGCAATTGTTCCTATGCCTGAGTTTATTGCAATGATTGTATCAATCCATTTCCTTGAGGGCCTTTCATGTTTTTTAATTGCCCCATCCATTTTACCTACCATGATGTCTTCTCCAGAGACTGGTCTCCTGACAATAAGTCCAAAGTATATAAGACAAACCTTCCAATGCTTACTTCTAAAGACCACTCTGGTTTTACATCTTCAAAAAAAGACTGATTTTTCCTTTTAGCAGTCCATGGCACTTCCAACATTCTTCTCCAAGACCATAATCCAAAGGCATCTGTTCCTCAGTCTTCTTTATTGAATGTTCAACTTCCATATGCATATGAAGCCAGGAAAACCATAATAATTTGAGTCAGGTACACATTAGCCTTCAAAGTATCATCCTCACTTTTCAATATCTAAAGAGGTCTTGTGCAGAGGATTAACCAACGCAATTTGTCTTTTGATTTCTTGACTGTTGCTTCCATGATAATTGGTTGTGGGCCCAAGAATTACAAAATCCTTAACAAATTCAATCATTTCTCCATTTATTATGGTGCTACCTCTTGGTACAGTTGTGAGGATTTTAGATTTCTTTTTTATTTCATTCAATTTTATTCTAAATATACTGGAATACCTAATATAATGTAATAACTCCACCTTTTATTAACTATATTCTATGAGTCATTCTATATTTCACTTGGGAATTCTCACAGCTAAACTAATTTAAATAAAAATTTTATTAATCATTTTTGTGAACTCTTACAGGCATTATAACAATCCATAATTCAATTAGGTCAAGCATGATAGAATAATTATGATCCATAATTCAATCCACAATTCAATTAGATAAAGCATAATTTTATAATTGCTGCCATCATCAGTTTCAAAACATTTTTCTTCTTTAACTTTTAGATATTAGGTTTGCTTTATCCTTTCCTTCCTCCCCTATCCCCCAGGAGGGCTTATCACTACATTATTATTGTTATTTTTTCCATATCTGTCACCAGCCATTCACCGACAATCCTGTTATTTGTTTGCCCAGAGTGGGGTTATACAGTCATCATTGCTATCAGCTGCTCCTTCCCCTCTCTCTTCCTGGACCCTCAGGGAATCATTACTCCCATGACTACTTGAGAAGGTTTATCTTATCTTGGCTCTCATGCATCAAACTATCTTAGTTTTACAAATGAACATATGCAGGTCTAACAAGATTCTTCTTGACATTGACTTGTAATTCATCCTGAAGTCTGCAATTCTCTATCTTCATTGGCAAGTGCTTTTAGTCCTTCTCACTTTCAGGAAGCAACGTTGTGTCATCTGATTATTATAGATTATTAAAATGCCTTCCTCCGATCTTGGTGCCACATTCTTCTTCATACAATCCAATCTCTCTATCTGTGTGTTCAGCATATAGATTGAACAAGTATGGTGAAAGGATAAAATTCAGATGCACACCTTTCCTGATTCATGCAGTATTCTCTCATCTGTCCATACAATGACCTGCTGACTCATGTACAAGTTCCATATGAACACAACAAAGAGTTCTGGGATTCCCATTTTGCTCGCAGTTATCCTTAGTTTGTCGTGAGCCACAAGACGACTGCCTTGGCATCGTCAATAAAACAAAGTTAACCTCTTCCAGCTAGTTTCTGCTCTGAGCCAAGATCCATCTGACATCATCAACGATATTCCCTGTTCTACATCCTCCTTTCGATCTGGCCAGAACTTCTTGGTATTCCCTGTTACTCTACTGCTGCAATTTGGTCACCTTTCTTTGTGAATGTGTCTAAATGTGGATATCTTCTAGTTGGGTGTCTAAGTAGTTGTCTTCCAAATCTCCTAGGATAGACAAGTATTTCATTAGTTTGCTGAAGCATTTCATCTGGCATCCATGAGTTCCCAGAGTCTTGTTTTGGGCCAGAGCCTTCAGCGCAGTTTGACCTTCTCCCTTCAGCATCACTGGTCCCTGCTCATACGCTAGCTCCTGAAATGGTGGGCTGTTGGCTAGTTCTTTTTGGCACACACTGTGTATTTTGACCATCTTCTCTTGATGCTTCAAGTATCGTTCAACGTTTTGTCCATGGAATCTTTCTAGAGTGCGGCTCAAAGCTTGAATGTTTTCTTCAGTTCATTCCATTTCCGATATGCTGAGTGTGTTGCTGCTTCTTAGTCTTCTAATGATAGGTCTTTGCACATTTCATTATAATATTTGGCTTTGTCTTCTTGTGCTGCCTTTTGAAATTTTCTATTCAGTCCTTTGACTTCATCCTTTGTTCCATTTGCATTAACAATGCTATGACTAACAGCAAGCTTCATCCACCTTGATCTTCTCTATCTTTCCTGCTTTTTAATGACATCTTGCTTACTTCATGAGTGACGTTTTTGATGTCTTCCCACAGCTCATGAGATCTTCTATCATTACTGCTAACTGCAAAAAATCTGTTCTTGTATATCAACTATCTGAGTATCAAATAAAACTCAAATTCTATGTTTCCATTTGAATATTCATTGACATAATGCCATTACATTATGTCTCAAGACATTATTCTCTGTTGCTTACACTATTTCTGTAATTTCTTTTTTGGAATTGCCTTTGGAAAAGGTTTGTAAAATTTATCATTTTACCTAATTTATTCTAAAATGTCCTTTCTAATTTAATTAGCATATGTCTTATTATATTTTTAATTGTTTTCATAAGAATAAATCCATCCTCAAATAATGAATATCTTCTATCATTTTGGACACTCTGATAGTGCTGTGAGGTGCAAATTGGACTACAAACCACAAAGTCAGAGGTTCAAGCACACAAGAGAAAAATTAGCCTATCTGCTCCTATAAAGATATACCAAACCTTAGAAATCCTATGCAGGCTTGCCAAATGTATAAATTGACTTAATAGTAGGTGTCACAATTCAGAAAAGTGACTACAAAGAGGAGTTGCATGATTATATTGATCAATGGGTGCATAACAAAATTTGTGCATATATTTTATGATGACCTTTTAGAAAAGAATAATGTAAGCTGTACAATATGTGCTGGTATGTAGACTGCAAATGGTAAAATGTTTTAAGTGATAACATTATCGGATTTTGTGAACATCACAACAGGATAGTTTAATAAATGTGAACTAAATGCCCTCTGTGTGTTGCACCTATAATAATGCATATCATGGAGTTTCTGTTTGACTTCAAGCTAGCTTATAGTGAAATCAGATAATAAACATATGGCTTTCCTTTCTGCAAACTTGTGTGATATTAGGTGTTTCTTGAGCTATGAATCCCTACAATATATTATCAATTAGTTTATTCTAACTCATAGCAATTCCATAAGTCAAAATAGAACTGCTCTATAGTTTTCTGAGACCTACATACATAGTCACAGGGGCAGACAGCATCATCTTTCGTCTGTGGAGTGCAAGTGGATTTGAAAAGCCGCCCTTGCAGTTAGCAGCCTCATTCTTAACTCACTGTGCCTATTTTTAATAGGTTAATATTTTACGGTATTCAACTGGTTCCTGTTCTTCCTAAAGTGTTATCGGATTACATATGAAGAAACTATACCCCAGAAAAACTAAAAAACTGCTGATCGATGCAGATAATAAATAAATAAATAAATAAATAAATAAATAAATAAGGACTACCGTCTGCACACACAGCTACTTCTTAGAAATCATAGACTTCTTTTCTTTCATATTACGTAAGGTAGATTTCCACCCTATGCCTGAATTGTGTTGGATTCCAGAGGAAGGAGGAAATACTTGATTGGGGAAACTAGGGAGGATAGACTTTGACTAGAGTATAGAAATTCAAGCTGTGGCACCTTGAAAACAAACCCAACACAGAACTAAACCTTTTTTTTTCTTTTGTATCCATACTTCTCATAATAATACAGTAAGATGGGGTCATGGAAATTATCCAAGACTCCTTATCCTGTCTTCAGACTCCTTTCAATTTATCCAGTTCATTTTATCATTTCAATAGCTCAGATTCCAGATATGTCAGTTTTGAATTTTTTTCCCCAGTCTGTAGGTTCACTTTTTACTCTTTTTGTGAAGTTTTCTGATGGGCAGGACTTGTCTTTAAAGTTTACAGGAAATTTCAACAACTCAAAATCATGAAAAGAAACAATCATATGTAAAAATGGACAGAGGGCATGAGCAGACACTTCATCAAAAAATACCTATGAAGAAAGTTTGATGATTACTAGCTTTTAAAGAGATGTAAATCAAAACAACCATGAAATATCATCTCACCCCAGAATTATCGGTGAAGCTCAAAACACAGGAAATAGAAAGTGTTGGCAAAAGTAGAGAGATTACAGCTCTTCTATATGGCTAGTGGAACTGTGAGGCAGTGCAAGTATTGTGAGGAACAATATGGAAATTCCTTAAAAGTTAGAAAGAGAAATAGTATGGAGATAAAAATCTTAGTACTAGACACATATCCCACAGAAATAAATGACTCATGATACACTAGATATGTACACACACGCAAATTTATCCTGGCTCTCATCATAATAGCAAGAGCAAATATAGAAGGTCCCTAAGTATCCATCAACAGTCGGTACGTAAGCAAACTGTTGTACATACAAATAACAGAATACCCTGCAACATTAAAGAAGAAAGATGGATCCATATAACCCCTCATAAGATGCATGAACTAGCCTGGGTAACATTATACTGTGTGAAATTAATCAGACACAAAGGGGAAAGTATTGTATGAGACCACAAGCCTAAAATATACAAAATGTAACCCTTGTCACATTGACCTTTTAAAAGATGTGATAGCAATTATTTACTCATGTTATATAATCATTACCCTTAACGGCAAATTTTCCAACATCACCAGAAGTCATCTAACTGGAAAGATCAGGAGCAACAAAAATCAAAGTTCCTCCTTAGGAGTAAGAATCCAGGAAAGCCCTTAGGCTGACAAGGGGGCTAGCTGAGAATGAGGGTAATCTAAAATGGGTAATAGAATAAGAAAATAACAAGCACTGTTTATACCTCAGATATCAGTTGTAAAGAGGGAACCTAGTGTTTGTTCTGCTAACCTGGCTAGTATTTGTTCTGATACGTTCCCTAGGCAAAAGAGATCAACCAGCATCTTGGAAGAACTAGATAAAGCAGCAGCACACTGGTCTGATCACCAGAGAGCAAGAGAGATGGGGTCAGTCATGCAGAGCCATTTATCTCTTTGTCCTCCAATCAAATTGCCACCTGATTAATTCCACATGCTCCTATTGGCCAGATTGGCACAATAAGCCTAACTATCACAGTCTACCCTTTGTCAAATTGGCACCTCTACACAATTTTTTAGCCATATATAATTTATAGACATTAATGGAAAAAATATTTAAAGCTAGCATCATACTTCTAGCATACATTTAAACGAAAACACATGGAATATAATTGGTTCTCATACATTGTACAGGAACAAAGGCAATATATTCAATAAGCACATATGATGAAGAAATACTTTTGCAATTGATCACATGGTTATAATAACCTTCATCTACTATCCATTCTGTATTACCTTAGCCCTTGGCCAGAACCAAAGCTGGCTATGATTTTTTTGCCTGGTGGGGTGACCCAGACCTTTGTTCCTGAGGGGTCTGGATCATAAGACATCTTGTCAGGATTGGATTGCTGTAGTTTACCATTTACTTTAATCATTGGGCATGGTAGTAAGCCTATGAGATCTCCTGGATTCCAGATAAATTTTTTACCTCCATTATATAGCACCAGTTCAATTTCTCCTTGGTAATCAGACTCAATCGCATCCCTCAGTTCAGTGATACCCTTCCTGACTTGTTGATCTAAAGACTTGAGGATCCCAAAGTGGCCAGGAGGCATTCTCAGCTTCCAGTTCAGTGGAATCCCTGCTAGGTTTATAGGTGGGAAAGTTCCTTCCTTCGGGACCATGACCTCCAGGTCTGAAAACATATGGTTGTTGGGGCAGGAAGCAAAAATGTTACCAGTGGATCACTAGTAGTAATAGTGAGTGGTGCCATGCCAGTTTCCAGCCCTTGGTTCCTGGACATATGAATCCTGGTTATTGGAGACACAGCACCATATATTGGCAGCTGGTTTAGAGCAGCTGGTTTAGAGCATAAACAGTCTCCTAGAGAACAGTACCTCAGCCCCACAAGGTGTTGCCTCCTAGCTGGCACCATAATTGTGTCTTTAGGCCATTCTGTCATTCTATCAAGCCAGCTGCTTCAGGAGGATGAGGAAAATGATATGACCAATGGACTCCAGAAGCATGTCACACTTCATTTGCTGTGAAGTCACTTCCTTGATCTGAAGCAATGCTGTGTGAGATGCCAGACTTGTAAATAATGCATTCAATTAGTCCATGAATGGTAGTTTTCTATCCCACCAGATTTTCAGGGCTTTAATCTTTATAGAGCTGTGCTGTCATATCTTTCTCCTGTGAGTGCCTGGAAACTTGGAATCACTGAAGTGTTGGTTAGTAGCTGAACATTTTAACCACTAGGCCACCAGTAATCATAGAGCCCAGAATCTATCACATATACAATGGAAGATAATTACATCAGATCACAAATGACAAGACAACCACATAATCCTGGGATTCATGACCTAAACAAATTGAAACAACCCCAGTCAAAACGCAGGTTCCCTAAAACTTATTTGTGTGGCTTCCTTCAATCATTATTGTCTATTTCCTTGTTATCCCAAACTATGGCCCCAGATTTTATAATATTTTCCAGGTTGATAAGTGGGAAGTACCATGTCATATTTCACAATCAAATAAGTTCTAATTTTAAGGATAAAAATTATGTTCCTGATTCTCTTAAACTTAAGAACATATGTGTGTATTGCATGTAATCTATTGCTGCTTCCATCCTCACGGACCTAGCTGGTTCAGTCCTTTAACTCATGTCCTCTGCACAGGCACATCACTTGAGATCTCAGGTCTCATTTTAAACTAGCCAGGAAATTGGATCTAAACACCAGACTAGAGACCTTTGGAAACCATGTTAAACCATACAAATTCAATTTCTGCTACTTTGGTTGCCTTTTATGATGTATTTCTAGCCATCACTTCTAATCTTCCTGATGTTTGTTGTTTGGTAAAAAACGAAGGCGGTACAATAGCTTTGATTTAATCCACTAAGCCATCTAGGTGAGATGAAAGAGATGCTGCAAAAGCTGACAGCCAAATAAAAGTTTTGCCCTCTGGTCACTTAACTGCAAGTCTCTGATGAAAATAAATGTGGTCTGAAATGTTGCCCATTTTATACAGCTGGTCAACACATCCTAAATTGTAAGTAAATTCAACTCTGGGCACTAGGATGAGCTATCAGCAGCATAATTCCTAAAATATTGGGATGGATGAATGGATGAATGGATTTATGGATGGATGGATGGATGGATGGATGGATGGATGGATGGATGGATGGATGGATAATTGATCTTATTAAGTTGGCTCCAAATGATTATGGCCTTATGTACAACCGATTGTGGCTAGCATATTCAAGGTCATTATTGCAGCTGCTGTGTTAGTCCACGGAGGGTCTCATCCATTCTTTCTCTTCTCCGAGGGCTGATTCTCCTGATGGAATGTCAAAAGCAAGCAAATTGGCTAACGTTTTGTGATGACCCATTTTGTTTTCAATGGCTAATTTCCGCAAAGCCTCACCAAGAATTTCTTCCTTGTCTCTCTTAGCCTGAAAGCTCAGCTGAAGCCTGCCCACCAGGAGTGACCCAATTCAGCCCATTGCCATGGGACAAACGGGTTATAAGGTATCAGGAAAAAAAAAACTCTTTGAAACCTCTAGTATATATATTTTTATTTTGTCTGAGCAAAGCCTCTAGTATTTTAAGGAAGCTTGACTTGTGTCTGTGTTGGCTTATTTGGTACCCTCTATCTTATTTTTCTCTTTTTTGGGAAGGTGGGCATCACTGCCCTCTGGTGGGAGTGGGAGGCTCAGCCTTGCTCCTAGAGAGCTGCTTCTGGATTTGAACCAAGCCAGTGGGCTACAGTCCTGCACTCAACCACTATGCCACCGGGGCTCAGCCCATTATTTTTCTCTTTTATCTTATCGATTGAACTCAACAGAGCAAATTCATGATTAAATGGTTTATTAAGGAAGTTAGCAAGTTGTAATGCCAGTGATAAAGGCTCAGGCTAAGTTGCTTATCAAGACATTTTCAGGCTTACTAATAAATGCCCACCAAAGTATACTATTTTACAGTAAGCTACAGCTCGAAAGCATTCAACTGAAGCTCCATGGGTCAGCAAGTCCAGCTCTCTAAAGTTAATGTTTACAGGCATCCTCCTCCAATTATGTCTTAGTCCAAAGGCACTGAACTTCACTTCCCTGAGTCAGCAAATCCAACCTCTCCAATTCAATGTCCAGAGGCCCCTCCTGAACAAAACAATGAGCTTTTATTGTGCCTCACATTATCACATTCATCACTTTGCTTCCGCAGCCATTTCTCTGATATCATGAGTGTCTTTGTGTTAGTCCAGGTAGATGAGAGAAACAAATTCATAGACAAGCATATGGTATAAGGAAGAGGTTTATATACAAGAGTAATGGAACAATGAGAAAGCATCCTACCCTTCCCCTCCAGTCCAAGTCCATAAGTCTGATATTAGCCCACATGTCCGATACCAATCCATAAGTCCCCTTAATACTCACAAAGCACATGCAATGATGCCAGGGCAATCACAGAGCAGTGGGTGCAGAGTCTTGTGTATACAGTGGTGGTAGACACATCTCAGCGCTGGTAGGGGTCTCCCTGTGGCCTCCCAAGCATCTCAACACTGGCAGGAGTCTTCATGTGGCTTCTCTGGCCCCAGAGGTCTGATTCTATCAGGGTAAGTCCACATGGCTTCTCCTCCGGCTCTTCCAGTCTCCAGAACTCAGGATCTATGTCATGCTGTCATGTTGTCTTATCAGTAGACTGCCTCCAAGAGACTGAGTTTATAGTCTCTCACCTCCATGGAGGAAATACCATAAGACTTTCCAGAATTCTCAGAGAAATCCATGCCTACACAGAGGTCTCATTGGCTCTCTCCAGATTGACAGACTAGACTCACTCCCAGTCATGAAATTGACACATGAGTACATAACAGCCAAAGTCTTCTTCTGGATCCAGGAGGTTCACTATAACTCAGGTCCAGAGGACACACTTCACCTCTGACTCTAACTAGAAATGAGATTG